>CM031236.1:560380909-560645107 GCA_018340775.1 Taxus wallichiana var. yunnanensis | reverse complement strand
AATAAATGCTATGTACATTATCATATTTTAAAATTTGTATAAGGATAAAAACAAATCACTAGTTTAGATATATTGGTATATAAAGGAATAAAAATATCCTATAAACTATTCAAATAAAGATAAGTAATAATCCATGGATGGAGAGTGAATGCAACAAATACTATTTTTATACATGTATATTACTTGTCTTATTTACCAATATCAAGTGGGTGATGGGACTCAAAAGCTGGTCCAAGCCTACTAATTCTCCATTAAAAAGAGACATTTCCCCCAAAATATTAGGAATAGAGAATTAAATAATTTTTCCTTCAATTATATTTACTTCTACTAGCTACAATTTGACATTATAAAAAATACATGAACCTTTTCTAAGAAAAAAATTACACACTTGAATTATCTAGAGCTACATTAGAGAATGGGTAAAAATACCAACAAAATCGTATGAGCTTAAAAATATACATATTTATTTTTACTTGCAAAAATATTATAATAACTTTTTATGTATATGTGTGATATTCAGTATTACTTTATAATAATATCAATAAAAGGGTCAATTAATATGGACTTTAGGTAAAATAATAATAATGTTAAATTCTAATAATAACAAAAATAATAATAAATCTTTAGATTTAGGTGCCCCCATTACATTGATGCCCTAGGCGATTGCTAATTTGCTTAAGGCTTAATCCCCCTTACCAATTTAACACCTTTACTCTCACCACTCGGTTTTGATTAAGTGGGATAAATATTTGTGATCTAAGGTTACTCAAACTATATTTGGATAATGCTTATTTTGGGTTAACTTCTCAAATACATATACATTAAATTGTCATCCCTATTTGAACAAACTAACTTTGGCTTGGCGGGTTATGTATATGAGACTCACATTACTCGTATTGTTACCATTATTTCTAGTTCACCATTGATGAATGTTATTGAGATGATGATATAATTATTTTGTATATTAATAGATCTTGTATCTATATGGGATTCAATAATGATCATGTTTTTGAGTTACATATTACTGACATTTGGATCGTACTTTGATGTATCATTGGTAGAGTAGATGTTAACTCGATATTTGATAATCATATTTTCATCATGATTTATATGGATATTTTATCATGTAGATCGGATTTGAGGTTTTCCTTGAGTGTGAAATAATTTACAAGTAGCACTAAAAGAGAACGTGGGACTCAAGATGAGATGCACTTCTAATTTTCTGCGATTGTTTCACAAGCGACTAATTGGGCCGAAACCTTACCCTTTCTGCTTTTTCTCATTTGGCCTTGTGTTTTGTCTTGCGATTGTTTCAAACACCTTAATGGTTCCCTCTTGACTCCCCTCCCATTAGCTCTGTCATTCTTCTACTCGACACTTCTTAAACTTGTTTGGCACATTTTTGGGGATGTTGCGCATTGTCTTATAGCTAGCCATGGGGGTGGATGGAGTTTTGTGGAGAAGGCACGTAAATCTCAGGCTTTTATTAAGCATTTCACTTTCCCTATTGTGCTTCCATGTTTTGCATACTTATCTACTAGAGCTCTTACTGACCGCATGTTTGTGATAGAAGTATCCCTTCCTAATACGTTGGTAGATTCCCTTACCATGTTTCAAAACTGTTGCCTTTTGGCTCGACAATATGTGTGTGCGGGGAGATGAGCAAGTTGGATGCATTGCTTGTTTAGTTGAGACGTTGGGTCGGGATATCCACTCCATGATGCTTGGGTGGATGTTATAAACTTGTTTTAAGTGGTTATTTTGTCCCTTGTTGTGTCTGACAAGCTAGAAAGTGTGGCCACATCTCTTTGAGGCATCTTTGTCATCAGTTTTTCAGGCTCGTGTATTCTCCCCCTTTGTGCTTTCATAGATCCTGAGGCACTGCGATTACAGACCATCGAAGAAAGTCTTTTCCATTGTGCTCTGATGGATGTCCTTACCCTGTTCCAAAACTACAACCTTGGCCCTGGCTGCATGTAGTTTACAAATTGGAGCTGAGCATGTTAGACTCTTATTGGTTGTTTTATTCTTTTTTATTTCTATTTTGTTTTCCATGGTTTATGGGTTGGTGGCGTTCTTGCACTAGGTTTGGGACTAGTTGTGTGTGTGCTGGTTATGGCAAGTTGAGCGAGCTTATTTTTTCATATCCCTGTTGTGCATACCCTACAATGGTGGCAATACCATGAGACCACAACTCTTGAGGCTTTTGTCTAACAGGTTTCCGTACCTCATGTACCCCTCCATGTTTGCATACACAGATTCTAAGGCTGTGAGGATGTTTGCATGGTTGTGGAGCTTGGCTTCACCCCTACCTCACGTGTTTTTACATTCTTGGGTCTTTTTAATAAACCATTTGGTTTTTCACTCTTTTGTCATGACAGTCCTTGAGCCCGGACCCTTTTTGTCGGACATCACTTGAAATATGGAGCTCTCTTCCCATGCTAAGCATGGACAAGAATGGAGTTTGAGCGCCTGGGTAGTCGAAGAGATGAGATTGAACCTAAGGAGAGGCTGCTGCAGTGTCTGCAAGGGGTATCCATATGACTAGTAGAAGTTGGAAACTAGGAAACATTATCCTACCTTTGTTATAATTGCTAAAATTTAAAAATATCATAAAATAAAACATTTCTTTCCCCAAATTTTGGTTTGTCCTTGTTGCCTTTGTTGTGGGTTTGTTTGCCTTCGGAAATCTCTCCCTTCCTCTTGTAATCTTCTTGTTTTTTCTTTAATCGTTGTCGGTGTTAAAGTGGATAGCATAGATTTACTTTCCTCCTACGTTGGTTGTTGTGTGTTCATGCTTGAATGATTAACCTTCTACCTTTATTAGCTGCATTTATAGGTTTTGAGTATCAAGTTTGTCATGTTGTTTATAACTGGTGTCTTCTGTTGTGAAGGAAAACTGTTGTATTTACAAACCTCTTGCTTTTCTTACGAGCTTGTCATTTTGGATTAGATTTCTTCCTGGATAATCGGGTTGCTCCTATTCATTTTGTGAAATTTTAGATCGGGTTATTCAAGTAGTCACCTTATCGGATAATGTCCCTTCTGGGTTGATTATCGTTTTATGGACACTTAATTACCGTTTTGGATTTTGTCAACAATCTCGTAATGCCAGTTGTTCAAAACCGTATTTGGTGTTGCCCAACCTTGGAGTGGTGTGGTTGTCGAGGTCATTAGAACTCCATGTTCTCTTTTCTCGAACCAATTAAATGTTCCTTTGAACTATCTCGTAGGTTTGCAAAACTTTATGTGTGGTTGACTTCTGTGGTCAGATTTATGCTTGGAGGGTGTATCTTGGCTAAGGTATCCAAATTACTAGTTGTCTTGCACCTTGAGTATTCCTACATAATTGTGTTTGATGCTAGATATATACCCTTATTTTCTTTTGATCTTCAATATAGTTCCAAAATGTTTAAGGTTTTTCCCTGAGGGGTACTTTTACCATTCCTTATGAAGCTTAAACTATAACAAGAGGGTTTTGTCACCGATATTTGTAGTTTTATGTGTGTGTTATGGATAGTACTCCTTTATTGTCAAAAATACCTTGGCATAGTTCTACTCATGATGACTCTTGGTGGCATAGTTATAATTGTGCATCTCGCTGATTTTAATTTACTTTTGGATGACATATGTATGTTGATATCTTATTGACTTATGATAAAATGGTTAAGAGCATTAGGGATATTCGGGGGTATTTATTTATAGATGCATTGTTGATTTATATTTGAAGTTAATGTTAATTTAATGGCTTTTGGTGATACTTATAAATGTAATTTTCCCTTTTGAATGGTTTGAATATGTTAATGAGGGGTACTTTAAAAGGACTTGTGATGGAAAGTGGTGATCCACATTGTTTTAAACCGAAACTATAGGCTTATAGAGAAGGTTTGGAAATCCCTAGTGTGGTAAAACTTGGATTGATGTTTAAAATGTTAACTTGTATGATGGAACTCTCTTTTACTCTCGCTTGTTGTTACTAGCCTATAAGGGCAGTGGCCTCTTCTTGAATGATTGTGAAATTCCTTGGAGTCAATGGCGAAACTAGTATTATTTACCTTCCCTTTTAAACAATGTTGAGTGGTGGTCGTGTATTAGATTTCCATCATATAATCTATATGATTACATGATTAAAATTTTAATACACTTGACCTTTCGTGTTAACCTTTGAATCTCGTGTTTCCTCCTAGATTAATTGTTCAATTTTTGTCATTTCGAAATTTAGTATTGTAGCTTGTGCCTTTGGTACCCTTTTTTTATGAATTTATATTGTTGGTTTGAATATCATTTCTCAATCTTATAACCTAATTGTTTATTCAATGGAAATTTCATTACACTAGATTGTTGTTTCTAACTTAATCAAGCCAATGGTCCCTTCTCAAATGATTGTTAAATTTTTATTGCTTTGAGACAATGTTCATAACTAAAGTATAAGGCTTTCTTCTTAGATTGGCATGGTGGAAATTTTATTTATCTTAAGGGGTTGTTAGTATTTAGAGCTTCGAGCCAATTCTTGGAATAGAATGTTTTCCTTTTACGATATCTTGTTAGATAGTAGCTTATTGTTGTTTTGTGTAGTCTTGTCTTGCTCGTTTCTCATGAACCGCTCGGGATAATAATTGTTGCATATATGCTTATGTGAGTAGATGAGGGCCAAACTTGCGAGAATATTGCACCAAACTTGGTTGTGAAGTTATTTTGTATGAATACTTTTATGTTGTAAAAATTTGGTATGCGTTATGTGGGGAATTTAGAAGAAAACCAGTGCCTTAGTATTATGTGTTGTGGCGTAATGTTGTCGTGACTATTGAAACTTTGGCTTGTTTTGTTATCATGGAAAATCTAAAAGTTGATTACCAAAACCTTTCCTTTTAAACAATGTTGAGTGGCGAGTTATATTAATATTCCCATCATATAATCTATATGAGTACATGATTAAAATTTTAATACACTTGACCGTTCATGTTAACCTTTGAATCCTGTTTCCTCCTAGATTAATTGTTCAATTTTTTTCGTTTTAGAAATTCAGATTGTGCTAAAGTGTTGTCTTTGTACCCTTTTTTATGAATTTATATTGTTGGTTTGAATGTCATTTCTCAATATTCTAACCTAATTGTTTATTCAATGGAAATTTCATAAAACTAGATTGTTGTTTCTAACTTAATCAACCCAATGGTCCCTTCTCAAATGATTGTTAAACTTTTTATTGCTTTGAGAAAATGTTCATAACTGAAGTATAAAGCTTTCTTCTTAGATTGGCATGGTGCAAATTTTATTTATCTTAAGGGGTTGTTATTATTTATATCTTCAAGCTAATTCTTTGAATAGAATGTTTTCCTTTTCGATATTGTTAGATAGTAGCTTATTGTTGTTTTGTGTAGTCTTATCTTGCTCAGTTCTCATGAACTGACTTAGGTTAATAATTGTTGCAGATGGCTTATGTGAGTAGATGAGGGAAAGACTTGTAGAATATTGCATCAAACTTGGTTGTGAAGTTCTTTTGTATGAATACTTTTATGTTGTAAAAATTTGGTATGGGTTATGTGGGGAATTTAGAAGAAAACTAGTGCCTTAGTATTATGTGTTGTGGAGTAATGTTGTCATGACTATTGAAACTTTGGCTTGTTTTGTTATCATGGAAAATATAAAAGTTGATTACCACATGGTTATGGGTGATTCTAATGTATTATAGAAATTCTAAGAATAGTAGTGTGGCGTGACCAATGTTATTACTCTCTTGTTCCCTAGTCATGGTTCCATAGAGTTGGTTTGTCCCTTTGGGTTGTGCGTCATATGTTGGAAAGAATTGATGTAACCATGTATAGTTTTCACAAATGAGTAATGGTAAACTTTTCTCTTGAGATAAAATGTTGTGTGGTAAACCCTTCTAAGACATAGCAACAATGTAATTCTAAGCATAATAAAATGGTTGGATGATCCTTATAAAAGTTATAAAAGTTAAAATAAAATATTTATATATACGAATAAATTAATGTAGATGTGAGCTTCTTGATAACTTTTGGGTCCTTAGGTGATCAATAGAGGAATCTAGCTTTTGTAATAAAAATATATTTACCTTATTTTTCTCCCAAGCTAAACTAATCAACATTATCCTTTTATGGTGAATTCTTAAATGATCTTATGGTGAAATCATTGATTAGTTTTGGAAGATAATAAGGTTGTATAAGTAGGAGGGAAATTTATTAAGAAACCCTTCAATCTCTCTCAATCATTTGAAATGTAAATTGTTTTCCTTTGTCAAACTTAATCAAGCAAATTCTAAATGAAACTTTTAACCAATCTTGATAAATTCTTAGCCTCAATAAAAGGTTGGTTAATAAGCAATGAGACCCTGAAGCTGAATTCTTTTTGACCTATTTCCATTAACCCTTGCCTTGGTTCATTGTGATCTTTCTTAAGTAATGTTAAATTTTTGATCCTTAAACAAAGAAGATTATTGTTCTGAACCTAAAACGGTACTTTCCCTCAATCGGAGCTTGTGCTTATCACCTGTGCAATAGAGGTGTGGAACAAGTTTCAGTGGCTTGAGTAAGATTAATTAACCTTGTGAGAAATGGAAAATGTTCTTAAATCAATGAATTAAGAAATTTATTGACATATTATAGAATGATTCTCCTTCGAAAACTTGGTCTTAAGCTAATTAGTCAATAGTATAAAAGAAAGAAGTTCACCTTTGTAAAAGAATGGTGCGAATCAAAACATGAATCTTCTAGATCGTAAAGTCAAGTTTGAAAGACATTTTTGTAAATACATAACCTTAAAATATTTTACACCATGGGATGGCCTTAACTATAATCGTAATGTGTTTGGAATTTTACGTTGTGCCTTGTCGAAGAGAAAATTGAATTGTTCATGTTGGGTGTTGTATGTTTCCTTGTTGCCTATGTGGTCAATGTTGCATCAAGCTTATTGAGAGTTGGTCGTAGCCCCTTCTGGTCACCTATGTTGACGTGTAAACTCCAAGTAAGTAAAAAAAAAAGTTATCTCGAGTTTTTTAGTGTTGTATTTGTGTGTGTTTTAAGCGGGCGTTACAATATTCATTTTTGTCTAACCCTTGTTTTAAGTTAGTTTAGGGGCCTAATGGTTCCTACTTGTGTTAAGGATGATTAATTATTGTTAATCATGTTCTTAGAGGTGTGGGACCACTTAAACATGAGTTAGGTGGGCCCCACCACCTCTCCATGTGTGCCACTTTTCCCAAACCCGAATTTGGGATAAAAGTGGAAATTATAAGTGTTGATTTTTGTGTTGGGGTCTCATTTACACTAAAATGGACCCCTTGGACCCTACCTATGGGTAGGAGGATTTTTTCAAGGCTAAAATGGGCTTTTCCCTCCCATTTGAGCCCCTCTTGTCCACATCATTATTAATGAGCTTGATTTGTGAGCCACCTTGGAGTGGAGGAAATTTAGTTTTAATTTTAATTTGGATTTTGGGGGATTCTCCTCCATTATTAATCTTGTCTTTTGTTGGATAGGGACTTGTGGGAGTCTTTTTGGGAGAGGGAAGAGGGTGACACATGTCACCCTCTCATTGGTGAGAATCCTTGGGGGCTTCTCTTCTTATACCTCCACTTAGATTCTTGGGGGACCTTTTTGGTCTCATTTTTGCATGGGGAGTTTGGGGGAAGAGCTTAGAGAGAGGAGCTATGAGCTTGGAGGGCTTGACTTGCAATTTGGAGTTGGATTTTCTTACTTGTGAGGTAAGTCTCACAACTTTATTTTGTTGATTTAGCTTGGGAATCTATGTTTGTTTTCTTGGCTATGTTTTGGAAATGGGTATGAAGGTTGTCTTAAATGTTTTCTTCTTAGTTCTCCATCATTTTTCCTCATTTTGAAATACATGGAAATACCTTTGGAAGGTATGGGAAGCCATGGAGGCTTATGGTAACATGAAAATGTGTTGATACTCATTTGTTTATATGGGAAATTTGGATACCACAAGTTTGTTTTATTTTGTTCTTCCTCCTTGGGAAGTGTTGTGTTTTTATGGGTGTAATAATGGGTTTATACTTGATTTTTTTAAAGTAAGCTTATTATTTTTTTCCTTTCCTTCACCTTGTGCATTTTGGAGGCATGCTCCCTCTCTTTCCCCACGGACTTGGAGGGAGGCTAACATGCCCTCCTTTTTGGGAAGTAGCATGTAATGGTGCCTATTGGTTGGGTGGACAACTAAGCATCTTTCCTTGTGGTTTTTTAATACTTTGGCAAAGGGACTTAGAGCTAGCATTCTCACTTGGAGAAATGGAAGGATCCATCAAATAAAATAATTATCTATGTGGTTCCTATATATGAAGACCTTTCCATTTTCTCTTATAGTTGTATAGGTTTCTTTGTAAATTTGTAAGACAAGAAGCTTCGTGAGATAGGTTGCATTGGTTTGAAAATCCCATTTTTACATCTTACATAAACCTTGTTGTTTACAAGGATCTCTTGCTTATTATGTGTGTAGTATTGGGAACCTTTTACTACCCCTTTGTAAATCCTTGTATTGAGACTAAGTAAGCTATAAGCAGTTCTTGTTTTAGTATGGTTTCCATTGGACCTTATTTGGGACCAATATCTTTAGATTTATGGACATTAAAATCTCAAAATGAGGAAATAGTTTACATAGTTTAAAACAAGCCTTAACTCATGCAATGAAATGTTATTACTTGGTGGTTATCATATGAAGGAAACTATAAGATTATTTTAGGTGATATGGAATCATACTAATTTGTAAACCACTAATTTTATGTAGAGGAATGAGATCACTAATTTCCTTTGAAACTATGTGCTCATGCATTATGGACCAATGAATAGAAAAATTCATTTTATTAATGTTATAATACAAAACCCTTGCTTGTTGATTAAGATTGGTTGTATTGATGCCTACAATCTTTCCTTTTAGTGCATCACATTGTTAATAATTGTATTGTATATGTATCTTATTAAATCAAAATCAATTTAGTTTTATTGTAAACAAATAGTAGCAGCACTACTATTGATTTATTTACTCATTTGTTTTGATATTACAATGAAAATTTAGGGGTGTAAATTTTATATATATTAGAGTTACTCTCATCTTGTACACCATTATCAATAAATTTTTAATAAGAAAAATGTAATAAATTCGGGTTTTAGAGTTAGGACACATTTTAAATGTGTTTTTAAGGGCATTTGATATAGATTTTCAAGCTTCCTATTGAAAGATATTATATGGATCATATAGCTAAAAATTATTGTATTTTTGTTTGTTTCTCCATGTATTTAACAACAAGCTAAAAGTTGAGTGGTAAAAATAGACCCATGTTAAACAAACCTACCATACGGGTTAAGTGTTAATTAAAACCGAAAAGTAGAACATAGAGAGCTGCACATCCTAAACGGCCATTCGGACCTATCATTTTTTGATTAATATTCAAAAAATAAATTTAAAAATTATATTAAGAAGGGGTTTGGAGGTGGGATGGCTGACCCAAACCGCTAACCCTACCCAAGTGCATCCTTTTGGGCTCATTCTAGATGGGTCTCATGACTGACCTAACTCATTGTTTTTCCCATGTGTGGATCTATACACAAACCCCACTTTGGCTTTGGTACCCCACTCCTGTGGCCTACTCTCTAATTACCATGGATATTAAAATCTGATATAAATTTGAGTATGAATAGATATATTCACATGTTAAAAAAATCATGAAGATAAATATAACTTTGACAAATCTATATACAATACATGGATCTCCTCCTTATAAACCCTAACAAGAATATGAAAACAAGATTTGTGGACCCACAAATAAATAAACCAACTTCTACTCCCATGGATGCCTCACTCTTTTTATACCTACAAAAAATCAACAAAAATCAATACAAAAGGAAGAATGAGGAAAAAAAGAGGAAGAGTAAATAACATAACCTAAAATAAATTTAGGGTTGTTAAATATGAATGGTGAAGATTATATCTAATCTTAGGGTTCATTATTGTCCTTTCTCACATTTGCATACGAACCCCATATTTTCTCCTATTTTAGAAAATTACAAGTGGGATTAAAGTTGGTTTTAATACTAATTGGAGTTGATAACCCCCATTTCTTGGAAAAATTAAATTATGCTAGTTTATAATTATTTAATTTCCATTTCTCATTTTTCATAGACCCACTAAATACTAATCATGCTTTGAAAGGAGTATCCCGATTGGGAGCAACCAGGATAAATATGACAGACATCAAAAATGAAGGTTATGATTGATATATGAATCTAACTTGCTAGAAAGATAATCTTCAATGTGTTTTGTAGTGCCCACTCTTCTTCAACATTTTCTTGTTATTATTTTTATTACTATGGACTAGAGACATGGACATTATTGTTATATTGTGATGTGCAGACATTGATAGATGGACATTATTAGTATGTTATGATTTATATTACAGATGATATGGAGTATTAGCAGACATTGATAGATGGTGATCTAGTATTGTTTCATGGTATACTGATGCTCTAGATTTTGATGTTGATGATTATTTTGATGTTGGACTAACCTCATGATCTTATTGATGACTTAGTAAAAATTGAGATGTTCAGTGATTTCAATTAATTGATAGAATTCCTAATTTTGATGATGATGGCCTAATTACATATATGATGTTGTTGGATGATATGTATGTATGTTTTATTTCTTGATGTATTTGATGTGGCCTTGAGGTCGAAGGGGTATTGTTTGATTGGTTACAGGAAATTATATCACGATAACAAGAAGGGGGTTAGGAGACCAATAACGAAGGAATATTGGATATTGGCAACAAGGTCACCTTGGCAACTTCGTGTCATGTATATTGTTGTGTTCTTGTTTGAGTTGTTAGGAGGTTCCCATGGGGGATGACCTCAAAATGTGACCATGGGTTATGTGTGCTTTCCTTTTTCATTTTAATTATTTTGTGAGTATGTGTATTCTTTTATTGTGATGTATTTCCACTTTATTATTGTTAGTTAATGTGATTTTGTTTAAGTTGATTAATCTTGTTAAGTAAGTTAATTAGAGATGTGACAAAGGGGCATTTAATTAGGGTAGATAGTCCTTGGGATCTTTTGATTTGAGTGAGATTTTAATTTATTTTGATGTGTGCACTCAACCCATCCCTCAAATCCCGAAATTTGACTTTGGAGCCAATTTTAGAGGCTTGTGGGACAAGTTAAGCTTTTCCCATGCCTCTTAAAGTCACCCACCAACTATACCTATGATGTGGGGGTTGATTTTAGGCCTCATTATGTGTTTTGGGGGAGAAAAGAGGAAATTAATTGCACTCTCTTACAAATTATTTTATTAGTGTCTTTTGGAGTATGGGGTAGTGCTTGGTGTGTGGAAGGGAACTTGTCATATCCTCACCTTACCTATTGATTGGTCTTGGTCTTTGTGTTTGACCAAGTGAGGTGGATTGGAGGAGAGGGGATGTGGCATCCTACATGGAGCCACCTCACCTCCTCTCCTCATCTTTCTATTTATTGATGTTGTGTTGAAGTTTTGGGGTTACTCATTTTCATTTGCACACTTGTTCTTTTAAAATTTTCTTGGATTTATTTCTTGGAGATTTTGGAGATTGATTTTGGGATACTTGCTTGGTTTGGAGGAGTTGAAGCTTGTTGAAGATTGTGGAAGCTTGTGATGGAAAGGTAGGGTCTATACCCTTGTTTTTCAATTACTTGTTTATGTGTTTTACAAATGAATGGTTGTATGTTTGTGATTTTTTTGGGTTGGGTAGATTTTGGCCTTAAGTAAGGTGTGGGAGAAATAAAATGGGACCATTTTGGGAGGGAAAAGGGAATTGTGAGGCATTGTGGAGGGAGTATGAGTAGGAGTTCCACCTATGGGGAGAGAAAAGGATAAAAAAATGCTACACTTTGTGTATCTTGTATTGGGAGGGAAAAGGGATATGTTGAGTATTGTGATGTGCACTTGGAGGTCTTTTGGGTGGAACCCCTAACTCATTTGGGAGATAAAAGGAGATGGTTCCCATTATTCTATTCTCCCTTGGCTTAGATTATAAGCCTATGTATTGAGATGTGTATTTTGTGCTATTTTGTTTTGGTGTTTTGAATGTATTGCATGTATTGTTGGCATGAGTGTTGTAATGTTGAAGCCCTTTTGATGTTGCCATGGTTGTTTAATATCCTCTATTTCTCTATTGTTGGGGATCGAGGGCCAATGAGAAGGATGGATTCTCCTTCTCATTGGAATATGGTTGGGAGGAGAGCGTTTCCTACTCCCCATTCCTTGTTGTTGTGTTTTGAGATCAAGGAAAAGCTATGGAGTTAAAGGGCGACCTTAGAATGAAGAATTTTGTATTTTATACTAAGAGAAGAATCCTATTTTTGCAAACTTTTCCATGTTTTTCCACTTAGAGTGGAATACTTGTGTTATTTGTATTTTAAAAGAGAAGTTTCTTGTAAAACTCTAGCTACCAAACAATATATTGTAATGGTTTAAGGACAAAAGCTATAAATTCTATTTCAAAGGAGAAAAATCTCTTTCAAATCTTAAATTATTCAAAGGATTACATTGTGTATCCATTTTGAAAGAAGAAACTTTGGAATTGTACTGAAATGGAAATGTTTATTTTCAAATTTAAATCTTAACTCAAAAGTTGTATTATGGATTCATTTTAAAAGAATGGTGTTCTTGTATGGAAATTATATGTTGATTTCTTTTTTTTATATTGTTGGCAAACTTGAATTGAAAAGGATAAGGAAGAAGTTTCATTTAAGTATGTTATATTTTGTTTCTCTTCAAATTAGAATGTAAAATGGAGTGATTTAGGTTGTTGTGTTGTAGTCAAATTTTATACAATGTTATAAAGGGAAAATTATACATTTAGTGTTTCAACCAAGAAACTTGTTCACTTCTTTACTTGTATTTAGTTTAAATAAAAAGGTTTATATTTGATTGCTCTTAATGAAATATTATATATATATATATATATATATATATATATATATATATATATATATAATTTTGAATATAGAATCACCGACCAATAGTTTTAATATAGCAAATTTTATATAAGTAAAAAAAAAATTTAAAAATTGTTTTATATGGTGGTGAGGCCCGTAAGGGCCGCGACCTATTAAGATTACAATGGTGGGGGCAAGACGACACCACCCCCACCCCAAATCTTATTAACAATAAGGAGTGGGGGAATAATAACTCCAAACTATGGGTCGACCTCAAACCATAATCTATATACAATCAGCCAATGGGCCGACCACCCATTCATATGTGCCCAACATTTTTATTTATCCTGCGACCATCATTTCAGCCCCAATAGAATATTAAATGTGTGTGTGTGTGTGTGTGTGTGTGTGTGTGTGTGTGTGTGTGTGTGTGTGTGTGTGTGTGAAGATTACAATGGGTGGGGGGGGCAATACGTGTGTGTGTGTGTGTGTGTGTGTGTGTGTGTGTTTTATTTATCCTGTGTGTGTGTGTGTGTGTGTGTGTGTGTGTGTGTGTGTGTGTGTGTGTGTGTGTGTGTGTGTGTGTGTGTGTGTGTTGTGTGTGTGCGTGTGCGTGTGCATGTGTGTGTGCGTATGTGCGTGCGTGCCGATGCGTATGGCATTTAGACCTACATCAAAAATAAATGTGTGTGTGTGTGTGTGTATTAAAGTGTGTGTGTGTGCATGTGTGTTTATATAAATACATGTGTGTACATATATATATGCGTGTGCGTGTGTGTGTGTGTGTGTGTGCGTGTGTGTGTGTGTGTGTGTGTGTGTGTGTGTATGTGTGTGTGTGTATATGTGTGTGTATGTATATATATAGGTATACACACACATGCATATACATGTATATACACATGTGTGTGTGTACATATATACACAACCCTACATCTATGATTATACCTCATTTTAAAACTAAAATTTATAATTGGGGCAATAACACCCATAACCCAAATAGGGAAAATCCTTCCATTTAACACAAAAAAATACAGAAAAATTAAACATTGTTGTCAAGCACTTGATGGACATGGATCAAATCGAGAGAGAGAGAGAGAGAGAGAGAGAGAGAGAGAGAGAGAGAGAGAGAGAGAGAATTCCATAAGAGTTTCCTCAAGCTTCCATGGCCTCCTCTCTCCCAAACGTGCAAAACAAATATTGAAAATGATAAGAATGGGGCAAGGAAAGAATAAAAGGAAACTCATGAGAATTTCTAGGGCTCCTTAGTCAAACCTAAGATCTAAGGGCCCCTATTGATTAGATCTAATGGTGGAGAATGAACCCTACAAATTTTTAAGTTGTGGCTTTTTGTGGTAATGGATTTTGAACTATTGTTTAGGGGCTCTAACTAATGGGGCCACCTAGGGGTTAGAACATGGTTTTAAACTATAGGGTATTTAGACTTGTCTAATTAAATTTTAAATTGCATATGGGAATTTTTAAGTAAATAAATTTAAAGGAAAACTAAGGGGGCTAAGCAATGGAATTAAGATAGGAAATATTTAAATGAAGTAATGGAACTTAGTAAGAATAATTAAACCGTAATATTAATTAGGGAATAAATTAATAATAATTAGTTATTAATTTAATTCTAACTACCATATAATTGTGTAGAAATTTTGGGAATTAATTAAATTGTGACTAATGTTTTACCCTTGCAACCTTTTAAACAAAAAAATCATATATTTTTCCCTAATAAATTAATAGGATTTGATGTGGTTTTTTAGCGTCGAAATTGTGGGTGTTAAATGTTTTGCAACATATCGGTGACTCTCCTATATATTTAGGGAACTATTGAAGAAATATTTATATGGCATCAAGATAATCAAAATCAAGAATATCTTCATGTCCTCTCAGTCTTCTAATTCAAAGATAGGATTATGAATGTTAGACTTGGTCTGACATTTATTTTGAGTTAGGTGGTTTTGGCTTCTTAGTGTTTGCAACTCATATGACTAAAAACTTAGCTTCATGAGGAACTTTGGAAAATCATTAGCTTTAGTGTTATTGTAATTGTAAAGATATTGCTTGGTAGAAAATTCATTAGAACCGCTAGCTAAATATTCCATTGTTATGTTTTATGAGGTTAAATTTTCCTGATTTTCCTAAACTGGAAGAGGTCCTTATTCGGGATGATCATGGGCAAGCGTAGTCTTGGGAATCACCCTCGACTTCAGATTACGACTCGATATATGCACACAATAGTGAAACCTTTGATCTCTGTTACCTCCTGTGTGAGTAACATACATCATCTATTCTATGCAATTAGCGATACCGACCCCACCATGCTGGTGGGAGTCTCAGGAATGCTCTGGTGAACACCGTATTGCTTCCACCCAGCCTTAAGGAGGCCTCGCGGCTAATCTCCCCAATCTCGAAGGACGGGGGTTAAAGTGATTAACGAGATAGGTAATGGCAAGAATTCTGTAAAATGATTGACCATGGAAGAATATTTTCATACGGATCAATGGAATAAAAAAAAAAGAGAAATCTACTAGATAATATTGGCCATGCAAGTTCTTGCATATGGGCCAATGGTATACATGGGCGGGACCATTTGTGGGAGAAAATTCACACAATGGCTAAAGTTTAAGGAAAGTAGAAAAATTTTAAAGGTAGAGTGAATTTGACATAATCTAAGGTGGAATAATTTTCATGTCAAGTTCACTAGAATGTATAATGGGCTTAGATGGATCCCCACCTAGATTTTTAAATGTTGAGGATCAAATCTAGGCTTGCACATAAGATGAGATACCAAAGATGCTCAAGAAGCAATAGTGTCGTAATTCTAGAGGATAATAGCCCTAACCCCACGGTAGCTATAGGTTTCCAAACCCTATACATAATATAAAGAAAGGTATCCTACTAGGATTTTAAATAAGAATATAGCAAGAGATGGATAAAGCCAAGGGCCATAACATAATTATAAAAGAAATAGAAAAAAGTAAATATACATTTAACCTAATCTATAGAAATGAATGAACATCCACAAAAAAGCACTAACAAAAAAGGAAAAACTAAGGTTAGAAAAATTTACCTTCTATGTGGTTGATACATGATCCTCCCCAAAGACAAAAAAACTAAGGAGAATTGTTATGGGTGGAGAAAGGAAAATCCAAAAAAATACCTCTAGTTAAGGCGGCTCATTTAGTGTGATTGCATAACATGGAACTTTTCCTAAGGTGTGGGACCTTACAAATTGGAAAATCTCTCCAGATTTAAAGGTTGGTTCCTTATCCCTCTGTTCAGGTGCATACGTAAGGATTTGCAGAGGATCTATATCTATACCTAGTCTAAAGCTTGCCAAGGAGACAGGGATAAAAGAGTACAAAATGAGAAATAACTAAACTACTAGGTGATGCACCAAAGGAATGATGAATACTTAGTTTACCTTCGACACAAACCAATAAAATGTATACAGTAAACAAGCACAGATAGCTAGATGTGTAATGAGAGACCAGATAGAAGCAAAAGAAGCAAGAAGGATCTGAGATCGATCACAAATGTATTTTATTGCTCCAAAGATTGATACAGTTCATTACAAAATAGCCAAATGGTAGAGACATGTTACAATTTTAATGGAAGGCTTGAACCCCACAAATCTTTTGCTAGAAGGAGAAGGGAGCCTGCAAAACTAAGAATATCCAACCCTTTACAATGAACCCTGCATCCGTCTTTATAGATTCAACTCCGAGAGAAGAAAGAGAGAGAGAGAGAGAAGCGAGAAAAACATGTGGTCGGCTCAACCACCATTGTTAATGCCTCTGCTAAAATCTACCCCCAAATCCATCTTTTTGCATCGATCCTTGGTTCGGCACCTTGAAGGAAGAGGAAATGAGGAAAAAATAGATCGAATCCGATCTGGTTGTTGAGACTGATGATCCTGCATTGAAAGCTCAAGACGTTTCTCCATTTTACCTCCACCTAACTTCCCAAAAATTAAAGTTTCAGACTCCCATGGCGTAGAAGAGATCGAGATCTTTCCAACGGTGTCAGATTTGCAATATTTTGAGCCCTGGGTCAAAAGATATGCCCCTTTGAAGTTTGAATCGATTCCATACAAATGGGTGGAAAAAATTTTGAAAAATGGGTCCCCCTTTTGGATTGGGACACGTGGCAGCCAGATTGGAACAAAATTTAGGGCCCACGGGTCCATAATTCACCTTTTATCCTTTTGGGTGAAAAAAACAAAACTTAAAAAGTTCCCATAGCCCCGAAGCTCCACGGACACGTGGCCCTTTTGGTTGGATGGGAAATGCTCCCATTCTTACCTTTATGCCTTTTGGGTGAAAGGAAAATTTTCACCTTTTCCCGACTCCCCCTTGGCTTTGACTCGGGTCTAAATGTTGACTTTTCCCTAGGCGGAGTTGCGGGCCATTTTGTAACTTTTACTCCCTTTTGAGGCAAAGGGAAAAAATCAACCTTTTCCCCGACGCCCCACTTTCCTCTGGGACACATGTCACTCTGCACTTGTTTGGAAACCTTTTCTCTATTTGACCCTTGAATCAACACCATTGAGACACTTGGCAGCCTCCTGCTTGGCCTGTTTGTGCATTGACTATTCAACTGACTCTACCCCCTTTGGTAGAACACATGGAGGCACCTCACTTGTTTGCAAACCCGACCCAAAGTTTTCCTTTGGAGGAGCACCGAGTTGACACTTGTCGGCCTCCACTGATCTCTGACTTTTCAATAGTCTTCTTACTTTTAGACTTTGGGCTACGTGGCGAGCTTGCGCTCATTTGGGTCTCCGCCTTTGGGCCAACTCTTGGAAATGTGCCAAGCTGACACTTGGCACTCTCTGCTTACACTTCTATACTTAGTCAATTTTGAGGCCTTTTATCCTTTGACTCTTTGACCTTTGACTCATTTTGACCATTTTACTTACCATGGAGGGCTTGACCATTTTCTACTAAGTTTGAGCTTCTCTTTTTGGATTCACTTTTGGAGAAGCGTCGTTGGGACACGTGGCCTCTTCCGCTACCTCCTTCATACTTAGTCAATTTTGTCCCTTTTCCTGAATCATTTCAAGCCCGGACTTTGAATCTTTGTTGTTCTTCTTCCTTCTTGCTTCTAGCTCCTTTGTAGCATTGATCCTCATTGTCTGACCCTAATTTCATAGTTTTTCCTTTCCTAGATTTGGAGAATGGATTTAAGATGTAGAAATGGCCCGACAGAGTCATTTCTTTTTGTGCAGGATCCTTTGCTCTTCTTTATCTTTATCCCCACCACTTCATTGTTGGACCTTTTTTCTTCCAATTTGTAGGATTGAGTGTGTTTCCTTGGGTTTCTCCTATGTGGGGTCATGTGATTTGATCCAATATTTAGCTCGGGGTGAAATATGGATAACAATTTGGTGACTCACGGGAACATCTTCCTGCTAGATGAAGAGATCAGTTGCCTTGTCATATCTGTTGGGCATGGAGTCAAGAATAATAGGCTGATACTAATTCTACCTCTGGTTCATGAGCCCGGCAGCCACTTGCATTCTCAGATTTTATAAGAAAATCTCAATTGAAAATTTTTGAGAGTAGAAAATTGTTTTAAAACAGGGCTTCATCTATTTTTCTGAATGAACTACATAAGAGCAACAAAACAACACCACGACTATGTACAAAATTAAAATCATACATGCTCCAAATGGAACATGCAGAGTGTGCAAAAGCACTTAGGAGAAAATCAATCTACACTACAACAAGATGATGTGCAGAAGCACTTAGAGGAAAGAGAAACTAAACTAATATGTATAGGGTGGGACCTCCCTTTTAGTAGTAGTGCTTAAGATAGATCCCATTCACTGGAATCTACAACTCTTCACCCTCCAATGTAGACAATTGGAAAGCATTACTACTTTTACATCTTATTATCATATAGGGGCCACTCCAGATGGCATCAACTTAGAATGTCTCCCTGGTTTTGCTCGATCTGCATCCCATTTCAAAACCAGGTCCCCTTCCTGGAAGGTCCTTGCTCTAGCCTTCTTATCAAAGCATTTCTTGATCGAAGCTTGATTCTTCTCCAATGCTTGGAGAGAATTCTCTCTAGCTTCTTCTAATTCTATTAGCTCCACATACCTGGCCTCCATTGGTTCAAATTCAGACATTTCTAGTTGCTTCACAAGCTCCAAAGTTGGTAATTCAAGTGATATGGGCAACACTGCTTCTTTCCCATAGACAAGCTTGAATGGGGAGCTACCTGTAGATCTCTTGGGTGTTATTCTATCAGCCCATAAGGCCATTTTGAGCTTTGTGTGCCAGGTCCTCTAATTTTCATCAAGGGTTCTTTTGATGATCTTTAACAGGTTTTTGTTTGTAGACTCAGCTTGGCCATTACCTTGAGGGTAATAGTTTGATGAAGTGCTCAAATAAGTCCCATTTTTAACATCCCATCCTGTGATCTTGGAACCTATAAATGCTAATGCATTATCTGAGATGATGGTGGTTGGTACTCCAAATCTAGTCACTATCCCTTCATAGAAATCCAGGATACTAGACTCATTTGCTTCTTTGAGTGCCACTGCCTCGGTCCACTTAGTGAAATAATCAGTTGTTGTCAGGATCCATTTGTGACCTTGGCTTGAGTTTGGGTTGATGACTCCAATGAAGTCCAATCCCCATTGCATGAAAGGTTGGTCTACTGAGATTGGGTGCAATGGAAGTGTTGCTAGCTTCTCTTTTCCTTTGAAGAATGCACAACTCTTGCACCTTTTGATCCATGTGAAATAGTCACTAAACACTCTGGGCCAATAATATCCTACTTTCATGATTTTGAGTGTTGTCACTCTTGGAGAAAATGGCCTCCATAGCTGCTTCAACATGAAATTCTTGTAGCACTCTCCCCACCTGATCTGATCCAATGCATCTCAGCAGAATACCATTGATGTCTCTTTTGAACAGACACCATCAATAAGGACATATGGGATGGCTTGTAGCCTAAAATGCCTTCTTTTTTCTTTACTCATCCCATGAGGACATAGACCTATTTGAAGGAAGTGCACCATGTCTTGGGTCCAACAAGGAGCAGGTATATCATCTCTCCCTTCTCCTTGATCATCTTGTAAGATAAGAATGACCTCTTTATCACTATTTTTTGTTTCATCTTGTAGAGCAGAGGCTAATTGCTCACACAAGCCCCTCCCATGGACCAGCTTGGTGACCTTGATCTCAATGTCATATTCCATGACACGAGTGATCCACCCTACATGTTTCTCATTCAGGTCCTTGTTGAGGAGGAATTCTTTGACTCCTGCATGGGAGACCAATAGTTGGATTTTGTTGTTTGACACTAAATGCTTAAACTTCTTCAGTCCCCTGATCACTTGCTAGGACTTGCTTCTCAATGAAGGAATACCTCACCTCATAGTCTTCTAGACTCTGACTGAAGAAAGCAATTGGTTGTTCTAAGTTTTCTTTGTTCTGCTTGAACCAGATTGCAGAGATAGTGTCATTGCCACCAAAGGCATACAATATGAAGTCCTTGGAAAAATATGGATTTACAAGAGTTGGGGCCTGTGATATGGCCTCTTTGATAGCTTCAAAGCTTTCCTTTCCTTCAGTTATCCATCTGAATGCTAAGCTCTTCTTCAACATCAATGTTATTGGCTTAACCAAGAGCAAAAAGTTTGGGACAAACCTTCGAACAAAGTTGATCTTCCCCAAGAAGCTTTGAAGAGCCTTCTTGTGGCTTGGTAATGGCAGTGCTTTTATTGCTTCAACTCTTTCTGATCAATTGTCAGACCTTCCTTAGACACAATGTGGCCTAAAATCTTTCCCTCATGGGCCAAGAATATGCATTTTTAGGGTTCAAAGATACCCCAAATCTTCTGCATCTTTGAAACACTTGCCTTAGATGAAAAAGGTGGTCTGCTTGCATTCTTGGAGAACACAATGATATCATCCAGATAGATCAACACTATTTTGTTGATTAGCCCTTTGAATGCCATATCCATGGCTCTTTGGAAAGTAGCACCAACATTAGACAGTCCAAATGGCATTTTTTTGTATGCATAGGTGCCCCATTTGGTGGTGAAGGTAGTTTTGAACTGATCATCTTCTTTCACCATGATCTGATTGTATCCTGAGTAGCCATCTAAGAGAGAGAATCTCTCTGACCCAGACACTACTTGCAAGATCTATTCCATTGAAGGGAGTGGGTAGTGATCTTTAAGAGAGGCTCTGTTCAAATCCCTGAAGTCAACACACAACCTGATTTCTCCATTTTTCTTTCTGACTGGGACCAGATTTGTAACCCAACTTGAGTGTTTAATTGGAAATATGATGCTTGCCTCTATTAGCTTGTTCAGCTCCTTTTTCATTAGAGGCTCAATATGTGGGTTGATTGGTCTCTGCTTCTACCTGATAGGTTGAGCAACTAGGTCCAATTCAATTGTGTGTTGTGCTAGTTTTGGATTGAACCCTCTTAGGTCTTCATAACTCCAAGAAACACATCAGGGAATTCTTGGAAAAGTTGTATGAATTCATACCTTTCTTGCTCGGTGGCCACCTTGCCAATTTGAAGTGTTTTGTCTTCTCCAACTGGGATTGACTCTGAATCTTCTCCCTTGATCTGTATGTTGGCTTTCTCTTTTAAAGCTGATCATTAGGATTGAAAATAGATTCCAGTGTTACTAAGCCTTTGGGAAGCTTGTTTGTATGTAGTTGTACTATTTGATTTCCATATTGTTGTCCCAATCTGCTTTGATTATGGGTTGAGAATTCAGCTTCTTCTTGCAAAAATTTAATGATCTTGCTTGATCATTCTCAAACACTTTCCAGCATGTATTATTTTCTGGCACTGTTGGCCTCACAACCACATGGATATGTGGTTGTTCTTTGTCTCTTTTGATGTTGTCCACCACATCAAAGGCTGCTCCAACTACTGCAAGTCTATCAATAGTTTCATTTTCTTTTCTAGGTATGGACATAATGTTGAAGGCTTCAAAATCTTCTATGAGGTCCCATACTCTATTCTTATAGTTCTTGAGTAGGTCATTTTTGACAGCATTTAGTCCTCTGACTTGATTGGCAACCAATTCACTATCACCAAATACTTGTAGATTCTTGATTCCTAGCTTTCTTGCCCAATGAAGACCTTGGACTAAAGCCTCATATTCAACAACATTATTTGAACAAGAAAACTGAAATCTAAAGGCTGAATAATACTTCATACCTTTGGGAGACACAATCATAGCTCCTCCTCCAGCTCCTTGTCTACTCCTTGAACCATCAAAGAATAATTTCCATACCTCATTGTCATCTTTATGTTCTGGCTTGATTAAGGTAGGAAGAGGGGTGATTTTCTTCATGTAGAAGGTAGACACCCAACTCAGATTCTTCCATTTCTTTATAGGGGTCAAAAGCATGTCTTTTGCTAGCCCACTCATCTAGAGTCAAGTCTGGGATACATTCCAACTTGGTATTTGCTTCATTAGTGCTTAGGAGGTCTTCTTGATCAAAAGATGAGTAGTTAGCATTGATTGGGCTAGGTACATAGGATTCAATATGATAGTCAGCAATAGGTTCAGATCTGATTGTGGCCTTTTCCCCATACCTTGTCCTAAAGAGCATATGTGACCAATCAGCAGACAGGTAGCCTCCAATTTTGGCAGTGAAGTCCCTAGACAGACACAAAGCAAAATGTGGTGGAAAATCTATGATGGACACATTTTGCAAGATAGTCACATTGGGGTAGGCATGTAGGGTGAGGCTCAGATCTTTGATGATTCCCACAGTGGTTACTTGTTGTCCCATCTAATTGAACTACTCCTCTAGAGATAACCTCATATTGGAGACCCAATGGTTGGCTATTTGTTTGGGCATCACAGAACTACTAGCCCCAGAGTCAATCATACAATTGTGCACTAATTTGTCCCCAATAATTAATGAGACATAGAATGGAGGGGGTCTCAAGTTCTTACCTTGTTGTCCTCCTTGGTTCTTCTCAGGTTGAACTGCATTGGAAAGCACTCTCTCTTGACTTGATTAGGGGGTTGATTTGAGCTTGACCAATTTTGCATGGCAGTTTGCAATAGATCCCTCTACCCTAGAATGGCCAATGACTCCCATAGTGAAATGTTCACACTTGTCCTTTTCATTTGCTCAATAATATTGAATGAGCTATCTTTTTTCTACCCTTTCCCAGACACATTTCTTTCTTGCACATAGGTTGTTACAACCGGTGCCTGACTAGATTTGGAAGGTGGCTTGGATTGGTTCTACATGTTGGGAGTTGCACTTGGAACACCAGACCTTGTGGAGTGATGGAAGGTTGAGGGTTACTTGAGTTCAGTGGTTGGCCCTCTCCAATACTTCTCTTTTTGGACCATGTATTGGCAGCTACACTTTGAGGAGGGAACTGATTCATCCCACAAAAGTCTTCACCTGCCCAATTTACAAGCATGGTCTCTCCTGGAGGTTCACTTTGTTGAGCTCCTTGTTGTTGATCTCCTTCTTGACTAGGCTCTTGTGACACCATACTAGTTTGCACCATTAGAGCTTGATTCAGAGCACCATTAAAACACATGGATTGGTTATGTGGCTGAATTGCATGGAAAACACCAATCATATTCCTGTGCCATATTGTTCTGTGTAGGACCAATGCCTTTGATGTTGAGGTTGTATTTGGATCATAAGACCTAAAAGGTCTAGCAACTTGAGGTTGTCCTTGATTTTGATTTTGATTTGTAGTCTGAGGTGGTGGCCTATTTTGCTTTGGTATTGGGGTCTAGTTTGATATTGAGCCTAAGGCTGATATGGCCTAGAGCTCTGTGCTTGCTACCTTTTGATGGTCACTAGTTCATTTCCCAGGTTTTGTAGTTGCTTCATCACTTCTTGAAGCTCTTTAGAGGTGTTAGATGATGAAGTGGAAGCTTCAACTGAGCTTTGACTCCTGGGGGTGGGTATAGGAGCTAATGTGGGTGCTTGGTTAGTATCTGGGCTTCCTAACTCAGGGTACAGGGGCATGGATGGCCTAGGAGTGATTTTTCCAGCTTGAATCAAATGGTTTTCAGCCCCTATAGAGAGGCTATAGGCTGCAGTAATGTAGTGCCCCCATTGACTGAATCATTAGAGAAATATCAAAATTTAAAGCCCTAAGAAAGTATAAGAAGGCACCTTCATCAGTGGGCTTTACTATTGTTGTTGAATCCTATCCCAAGTTCACTTGGAATCTGAGGTTGAAGTCAGTCAGTTGTTCATTTGGGGCTCTCTTGATTGTTGTTAGTTGTTCCAACAAAGACAAGTTATCACCTTTTTCCCCAAACTGATTGTGAAGGGCCATGCACAACTGGTTCCAGTTCTGGATGGAGCCTGATGTAAGACTCCTGAACCATTGTGAAGCCTTCCCTTTGAGTGAAGAGGCGAGCAACTTGACTACTATGTCCATTTCATGAATCTCATGGATTGTGCAGACATTTGCAATATCTTGGACATGATCACCCAGAGAAGTTTGGTTCTCCCTAGTGAAATATGGGATACTCTTTAATGTTGCAATAGGAACTAGATTTTGTGCATTCAAGGAAAGTGGACTACTACCAGTGAAATTAACATAAGGATTTGGCTGAGCCATTCTGATTGGCCTGAGCACTCCTCTTGATTGAATGAATGGTCTCTAGGAGGAGGTGTTGATAAAGCTCTCTACTTGGTGGGGATAGAGACCTCTGAAATCTTCTTCTTCTTCTCCCTTTGTCTGGGGATAAGTCTAAATAGACAAATAGTCCCTCTTCTCTGGTTCTTGACCATGTTTGTATTCTTCTCATGAATTTACTTGGACTGCTTGAAACCAGTAGATTTGTTTCTTTTGGAGTCACCAGATGTACATTTTTAAAAGCTTCTTAAAAGCTAGAATCATAGCAAGTGTACATCAATCCCTATTGTAATAAGATGGAGACTTCTTGTCCCACTGGGCATGCCAAAACTGTTAGTGTAGAATCACAACACCCCCAAAATGAGCTCTAAAAGATCTACTTTTCTAAGGCAGGATCATTTAGTGTGATTGCATAACATGGAACTTTTCCTAAGGTGTGGGACCTTACAAATTGGAAAAGCTCTCCAGATTTAAAGGTTGGTTCCTTATCCCTCTGTTTAGGTGCATATGTAAGGATTTGCAGAGGATCTATATCTATACCTAGTCTAAAGCTTGCCAAGGAGACAGGGATAAAAGAGTACAGAAATGAGAAATAACTAAACTACCAGGTGATGCACCAAAGGAATGATGAATACTTAGTTTACCTTCGACACAAACCAATAAAATGTATACAATAAACAAGCACAGATAGCCATATATGTAATGAGAGACCAAATAGAAGAAAAAGAAGTAAGAAGGATCTGAGATCGATCACAAACATATTTTATTACTCCAAATATTGATATAGTTCATTACAAAATAGCCAAATGGCAGAGATGTGTTATAGTTTTAATGGAAGGCCTGAACCCCACAAATCTTTTGCTAGAAGGAGAAGGGAGCCTATAAAACTAAGAATATCTAACCCTTTGCAATGAACCCTGCATCCATCTTTATAGATTCATCTTGAGAGAAGAGAGAGAGAGAGAGAGAGAAGGGGAAAATGTGGGTTGAGGATCAACCACCGTTGTTAATGCCTCTGCTAAAATCTTCCCCAAATCCATCTTTTTACATCGATCCTTGGTTCGGCACCTTGAAGGAAGAGGAAACAACAAAAATAGATCGAATCCGATCTGGTTGTTGAGACTGATGATCTGCATTGAAATCTCAAAGACATTTCTCCATTTTACCTCCACCTAACTTCCCAAAAATTAAAGTTTTAGACTCCCATGGCATAGAAGAGATCGAGATCTTTCCAACGGTGTCAGATTTGCAATATTTCAAGCCTTGGTTGAAAGATATGCCCCTTTGAAGTTTGAATCGATTCCGTATAAATGGGTGGGAAAAAAATTTGAAAAATGGGTCCCCCTTTTGGATTGGGACACGTGGCAGCTAGATTGGAACAAAATTCGGGCCCATCGGGTCCACAATTCACCTTTTATCCTTTTGGGTGAAAAAATGCAAAACTTAAAAAAATTCCATGACCCCGAGAAGCCCTTCACAGGACACGTGGCCCCTTTTGGTTGGATGGGAAATGTGCTCCCATTCTTACCTTTATGCCTTTTGGGTGAAAGGAAAATTTTCACCTTTTCCCCGACTCCCCACCTTGGCTTTGACTCGGGTCTAAATGCTTGACTTTTCCCTGGGCGGAGTTGTGGGCCATTTTGTAACTTTTACTCCCTTTTGAGGCAAAGGGAAAAAAATCAACCTTTTCCCCAATGCCCCACTTTCCTCTAGGACACTTGTTCAACTCACTGCATTCAAACTGGATGTAGATCAGGCTTCTAGGTTGATCACTCGGGCATCCAGAGTGTGATTGGACTTTTCAACGGTCTTTCTTTTTAGACTTTTAGCTCCAGTGGGACTTGTAAAATGAGAAAGGAATCTCCTTTGGGCCCGAGAAATGGCCGGTTCTCTGCTCCACTAAACTATTCAATTTTGAGGCCCGCTATTCCTTTGACTCGGGAAAGCTAATCTAATCCTAATCTAACCATGCCTTCTCTTTTTGGAGACTTTTGAGAGAGAGAGAGAACACGGGAAAAATCTTCCATTGCAAAATCCTACACTAAAACGGTGTCCCTACACCGAGAAGGAGAATGTTGAACCTCTATCAAACTTCCTCCATGGACAAAGAGAGGTGAGCAATGGGAAGGATGGACAGATGCATCACGAGCCCAAGGATAGATTTCACATGTAAAAATGTCCCAAAAGTCCATGAACACTGCTCTGGGACCTACAATGAACATTCAAACATGCCTGAAATACATGAATTGTGAAGAGAGTGCATTTCCCTCGGGTTTCTCCTCTGCGGAGGAAAACAAGCTTAGAACGAGGTGAAATATGGAGCAAGGATGGGCTTTGAGGGATGCATCACAAAAAACATAGTTTTTGTTGCTCCGAGGAGTTTGGATAGAACATCATTTCATTAGTAAAAGGCAAAAGTGCCATTACGGAAGCAAGTGGTTAATGGACTCCATTTTGGATATAACTAGAGAAGAAAAGAAGGAGGCGAGGATAGAAAAATGATGAACAACTTGTTATGTCCCCCTTTTGAAAAGAAGCCCTCTGCATCCCGATATATATATAGGAAGTGTCAAAGAGAGAGGGAAGAGAAAAATGAAATTTGAAACTACCACAACCACTTCTAGGTTTTTAAATCATCTCATTATGGTAGAAGCGGCGGAACACAGCAATTTAATAATGGATACTGCTGCATTAAAGAATTGGTTCCCATTGAACGTAAATGTTACCATGCTAAAGCCGTTTCTTAATTTTTAGTACTTTCTCTCTCCGATTTGTAATACACCAAAATGCAAGATTGATCCCAGAATCATGTAGAGAATTTCAACAGCTTTCTATTGATATAAAGAACGTCACTATGGATGAGCTAAAAATACTTAATCCAAGCTTCATGGATCAAAAGATATGACGATCACATCAAGATTTAGGGCACATCTGTATGTTCAAAACGGATTTTGAAATATTTTCCGCGCTTTTAGCATAGCCACTGAGCGACACGTGGCGGCTCTGATTCGCTAAATAATTCTCTCTCCTCCACCTTTCCACGGGCTTTCCTTTGAAATTTCCTTGTGGGCTCTAATTCACTGGGACAAAATGGCACTATCCCATTGGTTCAAGTTGTGACCCTTCAAAATCACCCTTTGACTTTTTACCTTTTCCCTTATGACACGTGTCATGATTTGATTAATTATGCTTACAATGCAATTAATTACTAATGTTTTTCGCCTAGTATCTTCGCGTTTTTTCTACTTTCCCGGATGTCCTGGTGTTGTTTACTAATTTTTTTCGAAACCTCGATCCGCCTTATAAATGGGCTTCCTTGTCCCATTATCTCCCAATGACATTCCTGGCGCACATTTTGGCTCAACATTGGTTAAGATTTGATTTTCAGCTGGATAAGATGTAACTTTTAGGCTCCGCGTCGTCCATGTGCTATGTTTTGTGTTATGTCCCAAAGTCGAAATTTTCCCATTCCGGCCGAACTAGGGCCATTTTTTTCACTCAAAGTCCATTTTCTTTTACAATAATTAGTCTTTTTGCATCCATTTGTCCTAGATGTCCTAAAAAACTTACCTTGAGCAGCTCTACTTAGCCAATTTTCACGATTTTCTGATCAATCTACATGCTTGAAATAACAAAACTAATGCTAAAACTCCGAAGTTACATGTTATCGAAATTTACCATGGGGGTGAAATTTGACAACACTAACTTTTGCCCCCTTTGGTAGAACACATGGAGGCACCTCGCTTTTTCGCAAAGCTATGGACCTTTTGAGAATTTTCCTTTGAGGAGCACCAAGTTGACACTTTTTTTTCATGATTAGGCCTCCAAGTAAGCCCCCATGGTAAAACTTTTGCAGTTTTGATGCCTATAATGCATTGATCTCGAACTTTTCAATAGTCTTCTTACTTTTAGACTTTGGGCTACGTGGTGAGCTTGTGCTCATTTGGGTCTCCGCCTTTGGGCCAACTCTTGGAAATGCACCAAACCACACTTGGCACTCTCTGGTTACACTTATATACTTATTCAATTTTGAGGCCCACCTGTCCCCTTTTTGACTCATTGTTTGACCATTTGTTATGTGGAGGGTCGGCATCAAGTTTGAGCTTCTCTTTTTGGATTCACTTTTGGATAAGCGTCGTTGGGACATGTGGCCTCTTCCATGAAACACTAATGTCCTTCATACTTAGTCAATTTTGTCCCTTTTCCTAAATCATTTCAATCCATTTTCTAGGGACTTTGAATCTTTGTTTTTCTTCCTCCTTGCTTCTGGCTCCTTGCTGCATTGATCCTCATTATCTGACCCCTGCAATTTCATAGTTTTGCCTTTCTTGGATTTGGAGAATGGATTTAAGATGTAGAAATGACCCAATCCTCCCAGTCATTTCTTTCACTCTGGAAAGTAGATCCTTTACTCTTCTTTATCCCTACCACTTCATTGTTGGACCTTTTATTATTCCAATTTGTAGGATTGAGTGCATTTCCTCGGGTTTCTCCTCTTACACATGTCATGTTTCATCCAATACTTAGCTCGGGGGTGAAATATGGATAATGAAGTAATGACATCAGCTTTGAGGAGACTTAAGGTCAAAATGTGCAAAACATAGTGAGGTGGAGGTCTCTCGAGGAATGAATGGAGAAAAAAAAAAAAAGTTTGGGAATAAGTCCCTCTTCATCTAACAAAAAAAGAGATAAGAGTGTGCATTAGTGTAAACAAGTGGACATAATGAGACAAGTAGACATGATGGATATAATGTGTGAACAAAAGGAAGAAATGAGGCAAGGATAGATGAACAATGGCATAATAATGACATCTCTCAAATTATACGCTCTCACCCAATTGACTAATTCAAATTACCCCCAATCCCAATAGGCCCCTTGAGGCATCCACTTTGGAGTAAAATGCGTCATTAACCCGTGTACAAGAGAATAGGCTAGCAAGCGTCAAAAATGAGGTATATTTACATATGACGATATTATTCTATGGTTGATGATACTTATATGCATATGCGAATAATTTTTTTATAATGCTTCTATTAATAATGGATGACAATTATTACCATGAATCTCTTCACTCTCTTCCCATAAATACAACTAAATGTGTATATTCTAGTGTTTCTATACTTTTCTAGTACTATCTTGAATTCCTCTGGGAGCTAGCAATTGTTTATAATCATAATACCAATCCCATATCTAAAAATGAAGAGTGTGAGTTCACATTAGTTTTAAATCCAAATACTCAACACATCAATACACTCTCTAATATCACTATGGATGAGCTAAAATACTTACTTACATATGAAATTCATGTATATGATATTTTTGAATCCACTATTATTTCTTCTTCTATTGCACATCTAATGTACCTATATCTATGGGGGCATCTCGTATTCTCCTTCAAAATTTTACCATCTTTATACATGTGTCTACTACTATTACATCCCTTTCGCATACCCATGGGGCTTCCTGCTCCTCTTCTACTACACATTCCCTTCATAAACTTGTTCATAATTTGTAAGCCAAAATTTTACAATTACATCAAGTTTCCTTTAGGCCTTCTATTGTTATGGATTCTACCCAATTGCTTCATAATTCACTCAAACCCAAAATATCATCTTATCCTTTACCCCTCAAGTTGTGTCACCTAATATTCCTATCTATGAAAAAGAAAAGTGATCCTAATAAGCATCTTCACTCCTTGCATTTTACTTTCTTAAATTATGCTTACAATGATCAATTAATTACTAATGTTTTTCCTAACTAGTATCTTCACTCCTTTTCATTCTACTTTCTTAAACTATTCTTATAATGATCAATTAATTACTAATGTTTTTCGTATAATTCTCAAAGAATATGCCTTATAACTATTATTATATATACCTATACATTACGTATGAAAAAATTCCTTCAACGCTTGCATTTTTTTAATCAACATTGGTGATAAGATTTGATATTCTCAAATGGATAAGATGTAACTAGGCTCTAATGAACCAATCAATGACTATGTTTTGTGTTATAATTCAATGCTTACTAAAATGAACAATATACTTGCAAAAATGAGCTTTAACATTTTTTGGTGCACTCAAAGTCCATTTTTCTCCTTTACAATAATTAGTCACATTTGAAAAAATTTAAACTTTTTATACTTTTTCACACTTTAAACGAATGAGAGGTGAAGCTCCTTACTTTAAAAAAACTTAAGTATGTATCTAATGCTCCGATTACATCTACATTTAAATTTATAGAAAATATAATTAGAAAGGAAAACCTAATGATAACAAAACTAATGCTAAAGTTAAAGTTAATATTATATCTCAACCTACAAATTTTCAATTATAAGCTAAATGAAATTCACAAAAATTCCCTCCTCACCATAAGTTGTCCTACAAAATATGTTAGATTGTAACCTTATATATCTCCCTCCTATCCATTTGAGGTCAATGCAAGTAAGCCCCATGGTAAAACTTTTGATTTTGATGCCTATAATGACTTCCATATTTGAGTCTTATGAGTATGATACACCTATGAAGTTCCCTTATATTCTAAATTTTCATGATTAGGGATTGGATCATTTAATATCTTGAGCTTATAATCAAATTCTTTGGGCTTGCATCCTAGGCATGTTACTACATTTTATGACACCGATATTTTTCCAATAATGTTTCTCTTGTCCTATTCAAGCCTTTTTCGTCTAAGTCCTATTCATAGTGTCTTGATTGATAAAAAATCTAAACACAAATGTGCACTTTCAAATTGGTTACTTATTTAGGATTTATTAAGTAACATATATGATTTAATGTTAAAAAAGCCCTTTTAGGGCACATTATTCTCCCTCTTCGTATGGATCTCTATTGTGGTCATATCTTTCATAGTTATAGCCTCTCTTGGTTCATATGACATCCTTTTATTATAGACTTAGCCTTGTCAACTTAAATTTATCACTTCCATGAAACACCAATGTGCTAAATATATCTTTAACAATCAAGTTGTCTGTCATTAAGGGTATCCCGATGAAACACATTTTCCTAATCCATTTTCTAAAAAGTAATCGACTCTACAACCTACCATGCTTCATTTTGCATTTCTTCTACTCATGCTACATCTAGAGATTTTAACCCTCATAGACATTCTCTTAGGCCTCCTAGTCAAGTAACCAAGCTCTTAAACTGTGTCTTATTACCCCTTCTTGATTGACAATACATCCTGCCTACTAGTGTAAATAATGCAAATTTAAGCACCAATCCTCCCATGCACCTACTAGTTTCTCTCATCACCCTCTCTGATCATTATCATAGGATAGCTCTAGCTTTATCTCTTTCTTTTACACATATATTTTTAAAATAATAAAACAATAAAATAATTCAATAAGTTCAAAATAAATTTAAATATTATCAAAATACAAAATCATGACCATTGTATTTGACATGATTTGTTTTTTTTTATTTACACATGTTTGTTTGTTATACATTCCAACAATTGTGACTTCATGAGAATGTCGGTGGAGGAATGCACTAATGAGTTCCATAATTACATTATATGCCTTGCTTGAGGACCTCATGAAGCAACAAGAGTTGAAGTACATCAACGACCTTATGCTTTATATATGCACCAAGATGGACTTCTACTGACGTTTGATTCTCTCGAGCAAGCATACTACAAAATGGACAAGATCAAAGTCCAAGAGAAATGATGAGTTGTAAGTCCCTCTTCATCTAACATATCTTCATGTGCAAAAAAATCTAACATGTGCACAATGCACCATCTCACCCTCGTATATAGTAGAAGAAGAATATAAGACAAAGGAGAGAATACCAAGAAGGTTGTGAAAAACAAAACTCATCATGCTTTATATATGAGCCAAGATGGACTTCTTGACATTTGATTCTCTCTGCAAGCATACCCGCAAAATGGCCAAGATCAAAACCAAGACAAAGATGAATTGTAATTACCTCTTCATCTAACATTTGCATAAAATCCAACACGTGCACAACACACCATCAATATAAGAAGAATATAAAAAATGAGAGAAACACAAGAAGGTTGTGCATAAAAAAAATATGCCTTCAGCTCATACGAAGGTAAGAAATATTATGTGAAAAATGGTGCCACCATCATCTCTTGTACACCCATAATGATTCTACATGTTACACACATCAATCCTTGCTTATGAAGTCTACATCATGTCTTGTGCAAATGTATGACACTTATCCGAGATGTTACTTTTCTAGGCATCAATGTCAAAAATTCCATAAACACATTTTAGGATAGCTACACCAAGGTTTCAAAGAAGGTTCATTCTAATCATGTTACCATTTCTCATGGGAGCTAGCAATAAATCATTATGCAAGAAACAAACATCCACAAATCTATAGCCATATTCCTTTGGGTGACTTCAAAAAGGGAAGAATATATAGATTTGGAAACAATACACTTTCCACTACAAAGCCAAGCCATGGAGGACAGTCACTTGTAATGTCACACATATAGAAGTCTATGACATATTGATGGGGATCCGCATTTGCATGACTTGAGACAATACATATCAATCCACATGTAATGACCCTTTTGGGGAATCTAGAAAATAGCTAGGAATGAATGAGAGATGACTGAAATTAGTTTTAGATTGTTGTAATCAGACTTACCTGTGGGCTAGGTATGACTGAAAATGCACACTGAAACCTAAAAATTTTCCCTTCCTAGTGCAACAACTTGTTTTGAGAACTCCCACTCACTTTTGGATGCCCTAAACTCACTGAAAATGCCCAATCAAGCTCAAAATTTTTGATTAATTAACAACAATTAAAATATGAAGGAAAACCGATTTTTAGTGCCCCGAAATGAAGATATGAATTTTGTGTAAAGCCTTGTCTACAAAGTTACTTAAAATTTGCATAACTTTACCTAGGAAGCTCCAAAATTCATGAAACTTGGGATCTTGGGGGTTAAAATATGAAGAATGTAAATATCAAATCTGCTTGCCCAAACATCTACTCAAACATGTAAAATCTAATTTACAAACAATTCACCCCTCATGGAAAAAATAAATTAGCAAATCAAACATGCAAGGAAATGATTGCTTTCACCTTTAATATCACTATAATTCCATCCATGCGAGAAGTCATACCATACATCCATCAAAACATATCCAACATGCTCATGATACAAGTCACCTAGGGCTAAATAGAAAAATATTAGCTCCAAATTCCTTGATATATTCAATAATTCCAAATATTTGTGCTTGATGGTTTTCGTTTATCAAGGGTTTTTATCCTTGAAGTGGTCTCAAACAAGGGTTTTAGTCCTTGATGAGAAAGGAAAGGTATGACATTTACCCAAAATAAATAATAAGATTCAACATATCCATCAAATGGACAAACTTCCTCATTTTTATAACATAAGGGGTGCTACATCACAACTTATAAACGACCTTATAATAAGTACCTTTTAATTATCTAATTTGTATTTGGAGCCTATGTGCTCAACATACTTTATATTCTAATTAAATAAGTTATTCTATTGGAGCGCTTGGATTCCCAATAGGAATACATGATGATAATGAAAATATCTACTTAGAGAATGTTATCCAAGTCTTCCCTTTATTTCTTTTCTTAAACCCACAAGGAAGAAGAATGGATTAAGGTCTTTAATTTCGGTACTCTCAAATGAGACATGACACCAAACCACAACGTTCAATGGTGCACAATTTGACCACCAAATTCACTTTTGTATTTGCTAAACATCCGTGTCATAAAATCATCTCAAACACACTAAAGATTTGTAATGCCCACATTTTCAACACCAAAATACAACAATAAAATTATCCGAATAATTTTTTTCCTTTTAATGCTCACTACACAACACCACATGGGCTCCAATGGATAAACTTAACATGACATAAGACACTTATAGAAAACCTCGACCCACATAGATAACATGATAACACCATACACACATTGATGCCACATTTTACCTAATGAAAAAATACCAATAATGACCTAACAAAAAAATGGACCCAAGGATTGGAAAATCCACAACACATCATTACCATGGTTACATCTTAGTTACAATTAAAATTCCAAGAGCATTTATCATGCAAGGATAAATTCTCATTTTCACCTACATATTCTTAAATACATTTAACATTTAGCTTACAATACAAACACTTAATTTGGTTATTTCTCCCTTATGATAATATCCATAACTTAAATAATTATTTTCCATATTTCAAAATGCATACAAAATTCCTAATTCTCTCATTCTTATGTTAAGGTTCTTCTTCTCAAAATGTTTATTCAATGTTTAAATTTTAACCTTATTACACAAGGGAACTAACGTGAAGTCAAGGAAGAAATCTTAGGATGTAAAGGAGATTTAGATTCAAGATACCTCTTCCCATAAACATCCTTCCATCATGGTACCTTTATTTTCCTATTATAGTTGATATAGTTCAATAACTTGTTTGAGTTAATACAACATTTTCACTTCATGAAATTTTATTTAGATATATATATTTAAGAGTTTATGTTTGCTCGAAATTTTGATATCACCAAGTAATTCTTATTTACTTTTATCACAATGAAAATGTCTAGTTAAGTTATAAGGACTTCAAGTATGATATTATTCCTAACCCTACTCTTATACTCTTTTCACTTACGTCATACTTTGGTCTCACTATTGGCATTGTTTTAGAACAATTGTAATTCAAATAACACATAATTTACACTTAAGGATTCATGACTACAAGGAGTGATGACCCTGCACCTAACTACTCATTTCATCACTCTTAAACACTCAAGTATTAAACACATATAACAAGACAACCCAACAACTATATGCTTCTCAAATTTCTTCCAAGAAACTATTTAAATCATTTAGTAAATATGCATCAGCATTTCTTTCACCAATACCCTTAAGAGAGGCTCCATGATCTATTAACTTCAAAAGCATTCATGGATGGGGGAAACTACACCCTACGAGCAGCACGTGGTAAACCGTTACTACACACCAAGGGACACATTTATCTAAGAGCCACAAAAGGGGTTCAAATGCAAAATTTATAAAATTTTACGCATTCAAAATCATTCTAAAGAAATATTTACAATCATTGGTAACAATACATCATAGCTTCTTTGTCCCTTAACATCATGAGAGGTCACTTGATCTATTACATTCATTAGTGCTCGAGGGTTTCTACACCCTACCTCAAGATAAAATTAGAGAAATCAAATGTCCATGTCTTGCAAGGCCTTCGTGCCACTTGAGGTATTCTAAGAATACATTTTCTCACTTTCATTTAACATTTATCTTATAAAGGGTTCCATTAGAGTTTGGTTTGTTTATTTGATTGCCAATTAAAATATATCACTCGATTGTTAATTTGAATTATCTTAACATGTAAACATTTTAAGTTTTGATTCTTAAATGGGAAACTATGTTTTCTCAATCACTTGTTCTCATGTGGATCAATTCACATCCACTTTCACATCATAAGAAAGATTTATTAAGTTGTGAGTACTCTCCACAAACACTTAAAATTATTATCCCTTCATCATAAAGGGTACGATCTCAAATGAGGGCAAGTTACAAATTTTCCATTACAATTAAAAACTTAATAGTGCATTAATGCATAACCTAACTGTCCTTGTGGTCCCAACCACTATTCATTATATTCCACTTCTAATGTTGTTTAGTCTCTAAAATAACCATGAGATTTCAAGCTCAACATGTCATCTTGTATGCCACTAAAGTGATGTTATGCCTCGCACTAAGGCATCTTACACATTTTCATACCCACGTAAATATTATTAAAATATTCTAAACAATTGCATTGCTTTCAAATAACATGCTAATAAAAGACACAAGTGTCATTTTACTACTCCTTTTGTTCATGTACCTACAACCATCGTAGGGTCAGTCCTAGAATTGGTATGGAAATCCCTACACTCAAGCATAAATCCTCACATTCATAATTTAAAACAAGTTCAATTAAAGAGAAGTGAGAGAGAGAGAAGACAAAGTATGTTTCTCATGCATTCACACTTTCACATTCATTTTGCACTTAACATTTTTGGTATGAGAGAGAGAGAGAGAAAGGATGAGAGAGAATGTTAAGAGACATTTTATTTTCCATTCAAAATGTCACAACCATTTTCCTTTCATGTCCATTTTTATTTCATTTCAAAACATTTTACATTTCCCAATTCATTTACATTTTCAAATCAACCAAAGTATCATACTCATTTATAGAGAGAGAAGAGGGTGGAGAGAGAAAATCACCATACATTCCAAAATTCATTTATACAAGATAAAAGATTGAATAAAATTCTACATAGCATTGCAACAATATTACGAGGTCACATGTGTGGCTAGAAGTAAAACAAGACTCTTGGTAGAAGATTCTAGCTAAAGTAGCAAGATGGCGAAAATTTCATTTTAGGAAAATTTGAAAAGGTGAATTATTCGGAGTGGGTCGGTGTCCTGTTTGCCTAAAATATATAGTATATTTTTTTGGGGTCGGCTTCGCCTTCATTTGAAAACATCTCCTATAAAAACCTAGGTGATTCGTCGGGTAGTATACCTCAAGTAGCTTACCAAATTACCAATACTGTGAAATTTGAACTCGCATACCCTTAAGCACCAGAGATTACTGTTAGCCTGTGAGGGTTCATTGTTGAAACGTGACAGGGACATTGTTGACGCGTGACAAAGAGTTATTGCAGACGCATGACAAGGGCAGTGTTGACGCGTGACAAGGGAAGTGTTGACATGCGACAAGGCGGTGTTGACACTGGCAAAAGGGCAAGTGTTGATGCGTGATAAGGGAAGTGTTGACACGCGACAAGTAACTTCAGACAGTGGACGCGCTACAGGGAAAAGTCTGTTGACGCGCGACAAGTGCAGAGTTGACACGCGAGAGACCTCAGACAGGGAGACGCGCGAGAGACCTCAGACAGTGGATAGAGTCACTACTTGGTTCTTTTGTTGACGTAGGACTCTCTTCAGAATAATGGAAGGTGCCAGCTCAAAGAATGCGAATAACCTAAAAGTGAGTAAGAAATCTCAGAAATCACTCTTCAAGTATTTTGGAAACTCTGCGGATACAGATATTGAAAATACCAACCATATAGATGCCACCACAAAGAATCAGAATACTGACTGTGTGGAAGGTATTATTGAGGTGGACATGCATTCTACACAGTATCAAAGTCAAACAAATGAAACCTACGATAATATGCCAGATCTTGAAGATATTGTTCCTGTTGGGGTGCAACCAGAAGTGCATCAAGATATCACACATACAAATACTCAACAAAATGGAACATAGAAATCAAATTCAAACTCCGGTCCAAGAAAGAGGAAACCAGGTGATTGTGATATTGCTCAAAATTCTACTCAAAAAAGTAAAGCATTGAAAACGAACAAGAATATGTGGACCATTGGCAGGACATACAAGTTTGATTGGGCAGCTAAATTTCCATTTATTGAACCTGTACAATCATCTAATTCTGAAGAGATCCCATCTAAATGTACATGTACAATATGTACGTGGAAATTGGGAAAGCAACAAAAAATGCAACTGAAGCTGGACACTATAGAAAAACATTGTGGAAAACAATATTTGACTGTAACGGGGCGGATGGCCAGAAAATCAAAACACACAGGTGGAAAAATGAAAAAGAATGCATGCATGTTAGATACGCAGTGGAATATGAGGTAGAGCAGAAAAAACACAGACATCTGTTGGAAAAGGGAGGAACGATCACATCACATATTGGTAAGATGAAAGAAACAAATCTACATGCAAAATTCATACAATTCTCTACTCTTTTTCAAATACTAAAAAAAGGAAGAGCGATTTTGGATTTCCTCGATTTCAAAGTTTTGTATCAATTTAACGAAATGCTTGAATGTACCTCAGTCACATTGGTCTAAAAGTAGTGGATGGGAAATGGCAAAATGCCTCTTGATGATAGAGAAGGAAGATTTGAAAGAGAATGTAAAAAAGAAAACTTTATCTCTCTTTGATTGATGAAGTGACAATGATCGACAACACACACCGCATGGGTATGTATCCACGTCTATACTTTAGAAAATCATATAAGGACACCTCATCTGTTGGGTGTTATGAAAATGGTTGAAAACTGCAATGCCGAAAACCTACATAAAATAGTTGTTTCTCATTTGAAAGATATTGCTAGAATGACTGATTATGAAATTGCTACGAAGTTGGTATGCGTTGGCGCGAGATGGTGCATCATCATGCGGGGTCACCGAACAGGGGTTGTGTGTTAGATTACAAACAACGGTGGCCCCATATATGCTACCAATTCACTTTGTATGGCTCACATAAATGATTTAGCGTATAAAATGGTAAGCAACCACGAAAATGTTGCTAAATTAGAAGACCTTATAAGAGAACTTCATGCCTATATGTCAAGCAGCCCAAAGCGATTTCTCGAGTTCCAAAAATTTGCAATTGGAATTACAGATGGCAAAAAACTTCTGAAGGATGTGGAGACTAGATGGATCTCTTTGTATGAACCTGCATGCAGAGTTCGTGAGGAGTATCCTTCATTGGTTGGTTTCATGCACAAATACCATCATGAAGTTGATAGGGCGAGGGACTTGTTGTTCCGTTTAACTGATTTGGAGACATTGCTTACATTGGTTGGTATTCTTCCAATGTTAAAGGAGATCAATACACTGATGAAGCATGCACAAGGCAGATTAATCTATATTGTGGATTTTATACGGATGAGAAAAATGGTATGTCAAAGTCTTGATATATTGTATTGTTCCCAAGATAGTTTTGATGCACCTGTTTTTGAGAATTGGAAAGCTTTATTAGATCTTAAAAATCCTAACACCTTTTTGAGATTTAATATCCACGATCACCTCTGCATCACTTTGTTAATGGGAGGGAAATACCACTTTGCACATTTTGTAAAAATGTCAAGATATTACGAGGATCGAGAGAAAGATGTTCCCATGACACGTAATTTGTTTGAGTATGTTATAGTTGAAACAAGAATAAAGCTTAAAAATTTTCAAAACCTTGTCATCGAGGAAATACCACTTTGCACATTTTGCAAAAACATCAAGATAACGAGGATCGGAATGAGAAGATGTCCCGTGACACGTAATCTATTTGAGTATGTTATAGTTGAAACAAGAATAAAGCTTAAAAAAATTTGAAACCTTGTCATCGAAAATTAGGAGCGTTTACGTAAAGATAAAATTTTGAAGCCATGGGTGTGATGAATCCTAATTTTTGGAATACTTGAAGGTGGCCGTGCGAGACTTTGTCGAAAAGCATTTCCATAAATCCATGGGTACAATAATGGAACAATTTACAAAGACTTGAGCTCAAGGGTATGGAAATCAAAGGTATATCTTGAATGCGATTTATTAAAGTTTCAATCAACAAATTTTGCAACAACAATGAGGAACCAATATAATAATTTAGACCAACCTTCGATAGTGGTGCTATTACAGGTTGTGGCGAGAGAATCTATCAAAGTTCTATCTTACAAGAAGATATCAGTGAATATTTCAGATTATATGAGTTATGCCAAACAATGATTTTGGGGTCTATGGAGGACGAAAGGGTTTTTAGTGCATTATCATTTATAAAATCAAAACTGAGAAATAGGTTGGATAAAAATCTGGAAAGTTGCATGAGGTGTTATGTTTCTCGATACTCCATCGAAACCTTTCCGTTCGACAGAGCAATTGCACATTGGAATTCCCTTTGCGAAAGAAGAGGTGTGAATAATACAGCTACAAGTACAAATATTCCCAACCTTGAGAGTGTAATTGGCTCATCGTCACATTCTACAGAAGACAACATCGAGTTTGATGAAGCTATTGATAATGGATTGTTTCAACTTTAAATAGGTATCTTCTTTATCTTTATCTTAATCTTATTGTTTGTCACTTTACATTTTTTCAGCTCTTTTTATCATTAAAGATGTTACAGGTCTATATATTTAAATTTATTTAACTACAATCTTTTTATTGGTCCTTCTCGGGACTGAAAATGTCAGGCAATTCACCCATCTATCTACTAATCCATTTCTCGTGTTGGGTTTTCTTAAAACACAGATCTAGCACATTACCAGTGGCAGTGATGATTTCAACTTTAAGGAGGTATCTTCTTCACCTTAATCTTATTGTTTGTTACTATTCATTTTTTTCAGCTCTTGTTATCATTAAAGATGTTACAGGTCTATATATTTACATTTATTTAAATACAATCTTTTTATTTTTTGAAAACGTGGGTTGACATCCATCAGAGAAGTTGTTACTTCTTGGGGTGACATGTCGAGGCAACTCACCCATCTATCTACTAATCCATTTTTTGTGTTGAATTTTTTTAAAACAAAGATCTAGCACATTACCAGTGATGATTTCAATTTTGAATAGGTATCTTCTTCAACTTAATCTTATTGTTTGTTACTTTACATTTTTTCAGCTCTTGTTATCATTAAAGATGTTACAGGTCTATATATTTACATTTATTCTAATACAATCTTTTATTTTTTGGAAAATGTGGGTTGACATCCATCCGAGGAAGCTGGTACTTCTCAGGACTGACAATGTCAGGCAACTCACCCCTCTATCTACTAATCCATTTCTCGTGTTGAGTTTTTTTAAAACAAAGATCTAGCACGTTACCATTGATGATTTCACAGCAATCTAATACACAAGAGGTAAGTTAAACCCTATCATATTTGCAATTATGTTTAATTTCTTACCAGTGATGATTCTTTCTTGATTTCTTAAAATTATGTTTAATTTATTTTTTATATGTGCAAAATCCTTTGATATATTTTTTTAACTGTGGGATAAACAATACCATTATCATAATCCTGAGTCCTGACACTACAATTATTATTAAAACAATTATTTATCTAATTTAAATTTATTAAAACAATTCCATGTTTTTAAAACAATTCATAATCATATCATTACAAGTATATCCGTTCTAATTTCATCTATATCCATTCTAATCATTAATGTCATCTATATCCATTATAACACATTCCATTTATTTATCATCTATATCCATTCTAATGACATTATGATCATATCGTTACAAGTATAGAGAAGAATTATCCTAAAACAAGTTCAAATGTCTAGAGAAGAAGAATTATTGTGCTTGAAGATAAATCTACGTCCACATTAAATTGATCATCGTCCATATATATCATATCATTATCGTCATTCATCATCTTTCATCATCATCTATCATCAATTATCAATTATCATCATTCATCATCTACGTCCACATACAATTCATGACAATGCAAGTAAACAAGAAACATACATATAATTCATGATAATTCATGATAATCCCCATCTAATGCAATCAAAATTAAAGATTATATATAAATCCATATAATTAAATTCAAATACCATACTCAATATTAGAAGTTTCCAAACTCAATATTTAAAGTTTCCACAATAATAAAAGTTTCAAGTTTTCAACCCTCTTTTTCTTTATCCATTTCTACTCCTCTGCTCCTTTCCCCAACGGCTTCTTCCAATGTGGTTGTACCCTTTTCCCCAACAGCTGAAATAACCCCAGAACTTATAAGATCTTCCGCAACTGTCCAGATTTTTTAAAATTCTTTCTTCTTGATTTGTCGCATCTCCATGTGACAACAAATTTGGATCAGCTGCTTGCCTTAGCTTTGAATAATATGTCAGGGTCAAAGCCATGCTCTTTAATTATCCGCTTTAGTGTATTGTTTTGTTTGTTAACCAAAACAATATTTTGCTTCAAATTCTTTGTTGCGGATAAACTGTTCTTCGTTGTTTCCAAGTGAACTTGCAATACCTTCACTTGACTCTTCAAATTTTCATATTTCAACTGCACAAAAAGAGTAATGTCAATTCAAAATATTACTAAAAAATGAAAATTTCAAATTAACAAGAATGATTGTTTGAAAGTGATAGTACTTACAACCGCTCTATCTCTTTCGGCATTTGCAATTGCTACCAAATCCTTGTCCTTGGACCATTTGTTAAAATATGCCTGGGCCTCGGCACTAATATTTTCCAATTTGTTTAATGACTTATCTAAAATGTCATCTTTATAGTTGTTGTTATACGTGACAGTCCCACTTCTTACTTGGGTAAGTAAGGAATCCATCTTCGCAGGTTGATTCTGGACTGCAGCGTATAAACTATCCCTTTGCCAATAATTTTCATAATGACTAATAATCTCATTGATAAGAACTTTAGCCCTTCTCTCCCATTCTATAAGCTGATTGATATGAGGTAGAATAAACTCACTGACATGGGATTGACAATCATAACCAATTAAGTTCTCCAAAGGAAAAGGTAGCAACTGTTCACTATCTGAATCTGATGAAGATGATCTTCTGGAGAAGTATGGGGGCTTTCAGCAAGATCAACTACTACTTGTTTCTACCTTTGGGTGGGCTGATCCTGTTTGTGATAAAATTAATCAAGATTTAGATAAATAAATTTAAATCGAAATGTAATTCAAAATTGTAAAGCATATTTAAATTGAAGTATACCTGCTGGCCTTGAATCATCTCACGGGTATTGAAAAAACCAGTTGGGTCATTGCTATCAATGCCCAAATAATCTTCATCTAAATTTATATTGTTCAAAACTGATATGCCCATTGCACTGGGCAAGCCACCAAGTGAGAGAGTTGGAATTCGAAAGGAGGAGGCAATGTTTAGTGTCCCGCTAGGGGCCGGAGCAAGTGGCATGCGTTTACCAATGTTCTTTTTCACTGTTCCTCTGGTTGGCATTTTAAAAATTATTGGTTGAGTGGGTGTCGGTGCCACGGTTTGATCAGGACTGACATGTGCTGAAAAGTACAAGAAAAAAATGAAAAATAGGAAAACAATTCAAAAAGGCAAAAACTACGAAATTAAACGTAGTATCGAAAAGTTGTACCTTGTTGTCGAGGGGTAGTTTTTCTCGGTGCTAAGGGTGGCCTTGTAGGAGTTGTATTCAGTGTTTGTTCAGAAGATACGAATGCATGCGACTGTATGGAGTGAGTTGGGGAAGAAGGTTGAGTTTCTGAAACAAGTGTATGTTCCAAAGTCCCTGCAATGTCATCAACATTAAATGTTGTGTCAATTCATTTGGTTAAAATTTAAATTGAAAAATAAATATGCAAATTTGGAATTTGTAAATTATATATGAGAAGGTATTACTTCTCTGGCGTTTAACGAGTTCAAATTGTTGAGGGTTTGGAGAGGAGTGAGCTTCCATTTCAGATTGGGAGTCTCCCAAGCCTCAGCGTGTTGTTGGCCTCTTCCTCTCGATAACGCCTTTTTTTGGGGAAGGGCTTCAATAAACCTTCTCTGCAAAACATTAAAATTTAAGTGTTAATAAGCTGTGCAGTGAATGTCGAAAATTGAAATACAAACTAAATAGTTTATACCTGTTGTTCTTGAATGGAATTGAATGACTTCATCAACTCCTCATCGGTGCAAGTAGGAATTTTTTTATCTTTTAAATTTAAAAGTGCCTCATAATAAAGGCCGAGGAGATAGTTTGTTGAATAAATGACAGGTTTTTCTGAAAGTTTTGAATTTGTTATGTCAGTTCTTTTTTTTTTATAGATAGGTGCACCAATCAAATTTTTGTTTTGAGATAGTGGCAACTATGTATGCAATGGCCCAATTTGGTATATCTATTTGGTGACCTGCAAAACAATTTTGGATTGAAAAAATGAAATAACTGCAGCAAGAAAGTGGTGTGCAATTGATTGCGTATCCACACCACGCCTGGATTTATTGACATGGGCTGCAAATGCCAAAGTTCAAACAGTGAAAAATACTATAAATTTATAACACCAAATTGTATCAGAATAAAAATAAAAAAAATATGAATTAAAATGAATTATACTTACAATCAACATGGAAACCGAACGTTGATTCGAGAAATTTCTTGTCTTCTTCTAGGAGTGTTGCCTTGGTTGTAACAATTGGTAAATTTCTGAACGGAAGGCCCGTAAACCGATGGATGTCATTTGCTTCGATACTGAATTGGAACATTCGGCCATCGTTCAGAGTCACATAAAAAAGGCCATCCTCTGAATTGTAGGATGACAGAAGGTAATTCAAAATATCCGGATCTATTTCGAAATGGGGCATATTAACGAGCCCTGTAAACTCACACGCATCCATCAAATCTTTATATTCAGAAGACATCTTTAAAACAGTATGGATGTGAGGGCACAAGGGATTCCTGTAGATGATCTTGGCCATGGATTGGATTGGATTCTCTTCTTGATTTTTTTCCTGAGCTTGCAGTTGGGAAGCATGTGAAGTCGACATTATAGTTGTGCTTGCGTCTTTGACAATGAGGGACATCTGCAAAAAATCAAGAGCCGGAAAGTGTAAATGAGAAAATGACCAGCTGAAGGGTATTTATAGGCTAAATTACGCGTCGAAGCTCCTAGAGTTGATCGACGCGCGTCGATGGATTCTATTGCACGTCGTCAATAGGCTCGAGTTGATGCGCGTCAGGACTTCGGTTGTCATTGCGTCGATGGTATTGAGTTGCGCGCCTCGATGGCCTCTGTTGATGCGCCATCAACAAAACCTATTGACGCCGCGTCGTCGATACCATTGATGCGCGATCAATCGAGTCCCTTGATGCGGCGTCAACTTCGAGCCATTGATGCGTCATCAACATCCATTGGCGCGTCGTGCAGGGTCTATTGACGTGTGTCAACAAATTCCATTGGCGCGCGTCAGCGAACTCCATTAACGCATGTCAGCGAGACTCTCCATTGGCGCGCGTCAATATAGACTCCATTGGCGTGCGTCGGCTGGAGCCATTGACGCAGCGTCGATGGAGTGCGTTGGCGCGTCGATGGAACCATTGACGTTGCCTTGACGCGCGTCAAGAATGATTATTGACGTCTTGTTGTCATGCGTCAATGATGCAACCATGTCTTGAACTCTTATTTCTTGGCTCAAAACCCGGTGAAAATTTGGTTTTGGAATTAAAGGTGGATTACGATTCTCTTTTGGCATTCTAGAGTTGGGTGGCAACATTTTGAGTTTCTCTCAAACTAAGCGACAACTATAAATTGAAACCGATTACATTTTATTAAAATGAGCATGTCACTACAAGTGACTGATAAGCTAAGTGGGATTAGAAATTCGACATGCAAGGGTGTTAATTAAGTTCAAATGACTTGGTTAAGTTTCCCCATGGTGTCCCACATTACTAGCGATCGTGTAAGGAGTTTCATATTTGTGGTACATTTTTTTGTGGAACTCCATGCATATTACTTTCGAGGGTCGGAGAATTTTTTTATGTTGGACGAGTTCTAAATGAAGTAAGGTTTTATCATTGGTTGGAGTTACATTTCCTAATAATTAACATTTAATTTCCAAATGATCCAGGTGGATCCTCATTGAGAAATGTTGATCTATGATCTTCCGAAAAAGGACACAATTAGTTACGTAGTATGGAGTCTTTCACAAGATTGGCAATGGAATGAGGAACATGTATAAAGGGCACGTATGTAGAAGAATTGAGAAAAAATATTATTTTGGAGCCCCGGTCTTCAACACTCGATTCTGGATAAAAGGACCCCGATTTTCTTGGCTAGTGGCCCTTGACCAGGTTTGATACACTCAATTATGGAGGGTGTTTTGGCCTCCATTTTATTCATATTATTATTATTGGACTTCTTCATGTATTTTCCCTTATGTTTTCTAACATCCCCTGTGTGAGATTATTAGTATATTGACATTGTAATTGCAGACTTGGTGGGTAGCCCGACTCGGCGAGGTGGAGCTACTCGGCTCGTAGACCAGTCAACCTACCCACTAATCATGAGCTTACCACATTATTCCACCTCGAGCTCATCCTTTCTCCATGTGGACTTCTCACTCCCCTAACTCCTACTCGCATCTACCTTACTCCTCTGTCATGGCACAAATCAACTCACCACCCATTCACCTAGCCTCCTCACTCAACTACCTATTTTCCATGCGGAAGTCTTTGCATTTCCAATTTTAGCTCGATCATTACACTCCACAGCCCACATTTTGGCATTCACTTACCTTGCAAGTCACATGCAAATCATCCCATCGAGCCCATTTAACTTGAGCGAGCCATGTCTCATGTGGAAAATGTAGCCATAAAACCAAACATTCCTCAATGTGGCTTTTCATTTAAACTTTGGTGTCACCCGTCCCAGTAAACATATGGGATATTTCCCAAAATAACAAAGAAAACTAAAGTTTGGTGGTGGTTTGAACTGATAACCCCCACGTTGCAAAATATCACTCTTGACCATTATACCATGATGGTATGAAACATTATAAAAGTGAGCTATGTGATATTTGAGGCGAGTTGCGACGTTAGGGCTCTATTAAAAGATTTTCTCATTATGAGAGCTAGAGGAGGAATTAGTCAAAATTTCAAAGGAGACTTATGTTTTTTTGTAGGGAGATTATCATGTAATTGTTGGAAGATATGTAATTTCCTTTTGTAAGTTTTGGGGTATATGTTTAATAAATCAGTCTTTTAAATGGACCCACAGATGTAGGTGTTTACACCAAACTCCGTTATCAATTGCATGTGTTCTAATTTTCTTTGTTTCATCCTTCTCATTCTCTGAATTTACGTAGATCTCGCAGATTTTTAATTATTATTAAAAATGGAGAAAATTTATAATGTTTGAAATTATCCGTTAAATCATTTTATAAAGCAATATTGGTGAAATGTTTTGTATATTGCTCATGATTATGGATCATTTGGTATCATAGTTGTTTTATGATCAATTTAATGGTTGTTTTGGATTGCATGTGTGTTGAATGTTGACAAGGTCTCCATTCCAGAAAAGTTGAAGGAGAATTATTAGCGTTTGATTCAGAGATTGGATAATGATGTCCACGAAGCCCAACCATGGCTGAAGAAGAATAATTTCATAAATCCTTCATGCAAATGAAAGAGATGGTGGAAGAATTATATCAAGATCGTCTAAGGAAATGGAGAAAGAAGTGGCTCTAAAAACAAAAGAAGAAGGTCCATCCACTCCACCTAGATATGGTTCCCCCTTTGCAAAGGATGGTAAAATAAAATTCTAATTCTTTTCCTTCATTGAAACTGGATATTAAGTTTGAATTTCCAATGTATAATGGAGAGCTTAATGTGGAAAAACTGGATAACTAGATCAAGCAGATTGAAGTATATTATAGGGTTCAAAATATTGTTGATGATGAGGAAAAATCCATTTGGCTACTCTTAGAATGGGTGGTACTGCACTCATCTGGTGGGAGAGTAAGCTTCAGGAGGTGATGCAAACAAAGGTAAAGCAACTTCCTCTTGGAATGATTTTGTCTCTCTTTTAAGACAACAAATTTTATCCTTTGGGTTATATGCAACAAGTTATGATGGATTGGAAAAATTTACATCAAACTAAGGGACAAAGTGTTCAATATTATACACAAGGGAGTTTAGAAAGAGGGCTCTTATTCTTGGTATTTCCTTCATACACAAGAAACACTGATAAAGTATATTGGTGGGTTACATAGCTATTTGAGACATATGATTCTCATGCTTAATCCTACTAACCTTGATGTGGTGTGTGTACAAGCTACTCATTTGGAAGTAAAGGGAAAATGACCAAAGAGTCTTCCTCTTCAAAACACAAGGAAAAACAATCTGACAACAAAGGAAAAGTTCAAAAGAACAAGATAAAGGAAAGGGTAAGTAGAAAAATACTTCTACTGTTAAGAAAGAAGATGAAAAACCATTTTACAATCATTGTAAAAAGAATCATGATGAGTCTAGGTGTTGGAAGTTACATCCTAAAATGAAACCTAAATGGGTGGGAAACAAAAAATGGAAAGGAAAGAAAACTAATATTGTGGTGCAGGACCTTGGATCTAACTCTGGTGATGAGACCAAGATCATAACTATGGGTCTAAAAGGTTGTAGTTCTTCCTCTCCTTCTAGCACTAGTTCATCTATTATTGCATCTTCTTCTAATACATAATCTATGCATGATGAAAAGAAGAGAAATGAGCTTTTCCACCTTAGAGTTGTTTCTAAGCATACAAAAATTGACACTCTCTTTGATAGTGGATCTCAAGATAATCTAATTTCAGAAGAGGTTGTAAAGAAATTAGGACTCCAAACCAAACCACATCCTAAGCCTTATCCTCTTGGTTGGGTTTGTGATAATGCAAAGTTACAGGTAACAAGAACTTGTAGGCTCAGATTTTCTATTACAGACAAGTTTGTAGATGAGGTTGATTTGGATGTTGTACCTTTGGACATTTGTGGTATTGTCTTGGGAAGTCCTTATCTTTATGATCGTAAAGCAATATTCTATAGGGAAGAGAATAAGTACTTTCTTGTTAAAGATGGGGTTGAATACATTGTTAGAGCTCATCGTGTGAAAACAAGTCTTTCTTTGGTTAATGCAGGGTAGATGAAAAGGATTGTCAATTCAAGCAAGAATTTTGTACTCATGGTGATAAAAGCTAAAGAGAAATACCATGAAAAAGCTTTTGAAGATTGTGATCCTAAACATCATGATGATTTGATTAAACTTGTTTCTAACTATGATGATGTGTTTCAGGATCCATAAGGTCTTCCTCCTAAAAGAGGAGTTCAACATGAGATTCAGTTGTTGCAGGATGCACCTCTTCCTAATATCGGCATGTATAGATTATCCATGGTTGAAAATGAGGAGATCAAGAAGTAGGTGATGGAATTGTTGGAAAAAGGAGTCATCCATCCAAGTTCATCTCCTTGTGGTTCGCCTATCATTTTGGTGCCTAAGAAGGATGGCACATGGTGGATGTGTGTTGATTATTGGGCTCTGAATAAAATCACGGTGAAAAATCATTACCCTCTTCCTTGCATTGATGATTTATTGGATCAGTTGAAAAATGTTGTTTATTTCACTAAGTTAGACTTAAGGAGTGGTTATCACCAGGTTAGGATTAGTGAAGGTGATATTTGGAAAACTACTTTTAAAACAAAACAGGTTTGTTTGAATGGCTTGTTATGCCTTTTGGATTGTGCAATGCACCGGCTACATTCATGCATGTGATGAATGATGTTTTTAGGCCATTCATTGATGACTTTGTAATAGTCTACTTAGATGATATTCTGATTTTTAGTAAATCATGGAATGAACATGTTGTTCACATTCAAAAAGTTTTGGATGCTTTGCGAAAGGAGAAATTGTATTTGAAGATGTCTAAGTGTGAATTTGGAAAAACATCTTTAATTTATTTGGGTTATGTTGTGGGACATGGTACATTGAAAATTGATCCTACAAAATTTGAGGTCATTGTTAACTAGCCTAAACCCAATAATGTGATGGAGGTTAGAAGCTTTCTTGGTGCAATTCAGTATTGGAGAAAGTTTATTTCTAACTTCTCATTTATTACATCTCCTTTGCATTCTTTGACAAGCATCAAATAGGTATTTCAATGGGGAGGAAAACATCAAAAGGATTTTGACACACTAAAAGAGAAGATTAGTACTTGCTCTAGTCTTGGCACTTCTAGATTTGCAACAATCATTTGAGATTGAGATGGATGCTAGTGATTATGTAATGGGGGTCGTGTTGATGCAAAATAAAAGACTTGTTTGTTACCATTCTAAAGACCTTCACAAGTGTGGTAAGAAATTATCCAACTTATGATAAAGATTTGTATGCTTTGGTTCAAAGTGTTAAAAATGGAAACATTACTTGATGGGAAAAGAAACAATGATTCATACCGATCATCAGCCCCTTTAGTACCTTCAATCACAAACCAAGCTACAACAGTCTAGGCACTTCCATTGGATGGGTTTTCTATAGCATTTCATCTCATGATCAGGTATAAGAAAGGTACACAAAATAAGGTTGCAAGATATGTTATCTAGACCTCCAGTTGTTGCATCTATTCTTTTACAACATAGTTCTTTGGTTCATGATAGTTATAAGGAAAAATATGCTAATGATGTTGACTTTAAAGAAGTGTATGAAGATTTGATGAGTGGTAAACAAGTAGGAGAATTGGATTATCATGTGCATGATGGACTCTTGTATCATTCTAGTAAAATTTTTATTCCACAAGATGAAAGGGTTCATATGGTTAGGGAATCTCATACTTCTCTTATATCAAGACATTTTGGTGTTGGTAAAATTGTTGCACATTTATATATGTATTGTTATTGGCCTCATATGCAGGAGTATGTAACCAGATATATAAAGGGATGTGTTCTTTGTGCCACATGAGCAAGCCAACAATAGGAAGTTAGGAATTTAGAATCCTCTTCTTGTCCCTACTCATCCTTGGGAAATTATTTCCATGGATTTTGTAGGAGGATTTCCCATGTCACAAAGAAAACATGACTATCTATATGTGGTTATGGATAGATTTAGCAAAATGTGTGTATTGATTCCTTGTACTAAGAAAGTTACTGGTGAAGGGATTGCACACTTATTCTTTCAGTATGTATGGGTTCATTTTGGTTTTCCCACTTCTATTGTTTCTGATCGGATTCCAGGTTTCTTGGGGAGTTTTGGTCAGCTTTGTGGGACTTGATGGACACTAGACTAAAGAAAAGTACTTGCTTTTCATCCACAAATTGATGGTCAAACAGAGGTCGTAAACCGCACTGTGGTACATCTTCTCAGAGGTTATTGTGGAAAACATCCTAAATTATGGGATGAACATTTGTATTATGTGCAACATGCTTATAATCGTGTCATTCATTCTTCTACTATGAAGTCTCCTTTTGAGACTTGTTTTGGTTATCTACCTAAATCTCCATTAGATTTCATTTTTGGATAAGAAATTGTTGTTAATGGACATAGTGATACTTGACAAAGATAAGAATTTTGTGCAGCGGATACAACAGGTCCATCATTTTTCCAAGAACAATTGGAGAAAAGTCAAGAAAAATACAAGGCTAGGCATGATAAACATAGGATGATCACAAGTTCTAGGTGGGTGATTTAGTTTGGCTTCACATCAACAAGGAAAGACGTTGACAGGTGAAGGTAAAAAGTTAAAACCAATTTGGTATGGTCCATTCCAAATTTTGGAAAAAATTGGTAATAATGCTTTCCAGTTAGATTTACCTCCTTACATGCAGATTTATTCAGTTGTGAATGTGGAAAATATGAAGTTGTATGAACCACCTATGATTATTGATCATGATGTTAATGTCTCGGTGCCTTCTGTTGATGATTTTTCTCCTGAGTGTATGGATGAATTGTAGGAAGATGTCATTTTGGATAGGAAGGTGAGAACCTCATGAAGGGGTGATGTGGAGTACCTTCGTGGGGCTTAAACTCCAGGCAAAATGGATGGAAACTAGAAAGGTATAGGGAGTAATACCCTCACCTCATCACCTAAGGATTCCCTTTAGTGTGACATGTGTAAAGTGAGCTCCATGTAAGGATTCCCTCAACGGTTGAGTATGAACCAAGAACAAGAGTATGTCATCATGTAATGTGGGGGAATTAGGATACCCCAAATGTGAATGCCAAAATGATTATGCAATAAGAGTAATTGGAAAGTTCCCATGATCAATAGTTGTAAAACAACCACATATGTGAACATGATCTAGGATGTGATGGTCATGAGAGAGTGCAATACATCTAGACCAAGCATGGAGAGAAAGAGAGCACAAAATATGTCTAAATGGAATGGGTGAAGCATATGGACTAAGTTAATAGTTTCCCCTATGAGGTGGGATATGGGATCTATAGATGTGATAAGGCTTATGAGTATTAGCCATGTGTGAAGGAAACTGAGATGGATGTGTAAAAGGTATTATAGGAGTAAGGGCTATAAATACCATAGGAGGTGTCAAGGCTAAGGATCCATCATGAATAGGAGAAGATGCACTAGGAGTAGGAGCAATTGAATATGGGATGGTCGGAGGAGCCAAGGATAAAGATGTCCATGATGGAATGCCTTGAATAGTAATAAGATGGTACTCATGGATGAAATTAAGGCATAAATGAACAATATAGGGCACCACTTTGGCAGCCCATAACTAAGGGAGTCTAAGACCATGTCACAATGATGTAATAAGAAACCAACCGTAAATGGCATAGAAATACTAAGAGTTCTAATAGTAATGGGTAGAATAACATGGTCATGAGAAGTGGGAGACATGTGTGTCATCTAAGATAAAGGGAAGCCAATTTACTACAAGAAAGATCATGAACATGTATTGCACTTGAATGTAGAAAGTACCATAACATTGTTGATGGCATGGGGCCCAACAGAAGAATCAATATGTAATCTATGGGAGGATAATGAGGCATGAAAATCAACATCAGTGAAAGTGATAGCAGGTGATGGGAGATCAGTAGCACCAACAAGGAATCCAAGGGGATGATCCAAAGAAGCGGGAGGAGGCACTGTGTGGTAGGTATGATTGGAAGATGACTCGAGGGATGACTTGTCATGCTTAAGTAATGGGTCATTGAATATTTTTAACTTGTCATTTTCATTGGTATATTTGGAAATGGAAGTAGTGGATTCAAGTAACTAGATATCATCATTGTCAATGAAATCTTGAATCAAATGGTGAAGCTTGAAACACTTGTCAATAGAATGGCCATTGCATATATGGTAATCAAAATGTGTATGTTCATCAAAACTCTTATCATGGGGCGAGAGGAGGAGGAAGAGAAAACATATTGCTTTCAATGATTTGAGGCAATAACATATGAGGAGGATAAGGCAATCGAGTAAATGTACACTGAGGGGATTTGAATTGAAGTTTGGGAGATTAAGAAAAAACTTTGATCGTAAGCTTAACATTATTAGACTTGGGTTTAAAGGGGACCTTGCTTGGAAATTCAGGAGAGGTATGATCATAAGTATTATAACCATATTTGATTTTCCTAAAGAACGTAGCTTAGTCTCACAAGTCTTCAAGATATGGCATAGATGGTCAAAGGAATGATAGGAATAAAAAAGCACATATTCTTGTAAATGAGGAAAAATACTTTGAATAAAGGTGACTGCACCAAGTTGGGGGGGCAAAAGGGGTCTTAAGTGGACACATTTTTCTGAAAAAAAAAACTTCAACTTGTACGAGTTTTTTGAAATAGTTACACTCAAAATTGGAAGATGTTGTAGAAATATGAATCGTATCATTTTGAGTCTAGTTTCTAAGCTACTAAATTTTATTGAAAATGGATAAGTTTAAGTGGGTCAAACAACTAAAATACCAACAGATACTCCTATTTTTGTTAAAAAACATAATAGAGTGACTTTCGTGCCCCCCACCATTTTTTGAGCACCATTTAGTATTTTTGAAAACCCTTTGGTAGAAACATAGCTAGGAGCATCTTGTTTGGGCTCATCAAAAAAAAAATTTGCTGTTTCCACGTATCGGATACTCCACTCCCGCTCCCGTATCCAAAGCGTTTGACAACTTAGATATTATGATTATTACAAGATTTGAATGGTATGAAGATTATTGTAGGATAATTACAGAGGTGTAAGGATTTTTCAAGGTCTTAGTAGTGATTATAATTTTCATAAATAACTTGATTGACATCTAATGAAAACTGGTTATACATAGTTTATTTGTAAGGACAACTATGCATTATAGATGGTGTTGCAGGTGTTTTTTTTTTTAATTAAGTCAAAGAAGGAAAAGTGTAGAGAAGTTGTAGGAAAACCTACAGGAGCAGTGTGAAGTGTTGAAAAGGAATTTGAAACTTTTAAACAAAGATAATTGCAAACTGGGTGCTTGCTGTCCTGTCAAATCCTAGGCTAGAGTTAAAACAGAACTTTAGTGCAAAATTTTAGGAGCATATTCTGATGGCTAAAACAAAACTTTGGACAAAATTTTAGGCCTTTTGGAGGTCTAAAGAAAGAGATATCGTAAAAACACAGTCATCAGGTCTGTAGGTAATGCAAAACCCCACGTTTAGAAGCACTAAAAGTGTATAACTTGGAAATGAATGATGAAAGTGATATGAAACTTTGTGTGCATGTTAAATGTGATATTTATAACATGTTAAAGTGGTTTCAAGGTGTTAAGGTCCGTGGAAAGAGAGTTATTGCAGAAACTCAGACTGCAGGTCTACAAAGAGGTCTAAAAACCCTATTTTGAGAGACTAAGTCCAGAAGAGAGTATAACTAATGAAAGAGTGAATCAGAAGGTTTGAAACTTTATAAGGACGATGAATAGATAGTGTGTGAAGCTTTTAATATGTTTGCAAGAACTAATGATCTCTGTGTTTGAAGTTACATCCACTTGATTAGAATTGCAGGTCTTTGCACAAGGCCAAAAATGACAGAATTTGGGTTCTTGATAAAGAATGATCAATGAGGAGAGTTGAAGTGTATAGATGGAGTTAGAAAACACTGCCCGAAGTGTGCAAGGACTCTGTTAAAACATCAGGAGATTGATTTAAGATCAAGATCCATCCTAGAAAGTTGCAAGCATAGGTTAGTTACAGAGGCTTAACAGAGTAGATGTTGTGTTTGTGAATACAAATCAGAAGAAAAGGAAAGGATCAGATCAGTATAGAGATGAAAGGTATCTTTCAGAACAATTAAAGTATAAGACTCATGATTAAATACACCCATTGAAAAGGTAGTCTTTCAAGTCAAGAGAAGACATACAATTAAATCAAGTATTAAGAATTAAAGTATTAAGACTCATGGTGGATTAAATACACCCATTGAAGAAGGTAGTAGACCTAGTCAAGAGAAGACATAAAGACCTTGGTTGAATCAAGAAAATTCCAAGCATGAAGACATGAGAGAGAGCAGACCTAATGCAAGGTAAAAAGATCACTGCAAGACTATTTACGTCAGTTAATGATAGCATCTTGAATAAAATCGCTATCTTGAAGGGTTTAACAAGTATTGCAGGTTCAAATAGTAGTTTGAGAAAGCTATAAAGCCTTAAGAGATCTATAAGACCTTATGTAAGAAACCTTGAAAGAGGTCTATCTACATCAATTCTTTATGCCATTGCCTTTCAACTTGCCTTTGTCTTTTGTCATGGAATTTTTTTCTGATTTGGATTGGAGAACCTACTTGTGGGCACTTCTCTTGGGTTATCTTGATGTAGAGAGTCTTCATACATACTTCGTTTATACTTTTCACATTCAACATATTAAAATTCCTCCGAATATCACTATGAAGTCCTCCAAGATACTTCACTACCACCCCCGAATATTTTGGAAAAACGCTCAACATGATTGCTTGTTGCCAAAATTTTGTGTTCATTCTTACATTGTTTGACTTGGCTTTTGCCAGTATTGATTTGTTGCCAACTCCTCCTCATGTCTTGTGGGGGTAGACTTGTGCCTTGATGAGATTGTGGGAAAGGTCCCACTTCGGCATTGATGATTCATTGAATCTCAAGGTATCCCACACCATATCAAAATAAACCCGAACATTATTAAGCGAACACATGAGATGTTTTTCTCATCATTTGGACTAATGTGTGCTAAAGTTTCTCGAGTGAATTGTGGATGTTTTTGGCATCAATTTTTGCCTCGTAAAGTTAAAACTCAACCTTTTCTTCTACCTTGAAGATTGGTTCTTGAGATGGAGTATTCAAATTGTCTACTTCAATAGGCTTCTCTGTAGGGCTTTCTCATCCTCCCATCCTCTTTATCCCCTTATCTTCCTCCTCTTGCTGGTGTTGTTTTTGAGACGAATGCCAATCCTTCTGGTTAGATCTGCCACTTTATCTATCAATCAAATTAGTGATACTAGCTTCTGATTGGGCCAAATTAGCAGCAATAGCTTCAAACCTTGCAAATCATTCTTCATGTGAATCTTGTTCATGTGCTTTCATGGTTGAAACTCGGGCTTTCCACCTTCTAGATTTGATCATAGTTCAAAAGTCTCTAATGCTATTGCACTGTGGTCTTTCCCTTGTTGGGTTTAAGGCATTAACTTTACTCTTCTCACTAAAAAGCTAGAATATGCTCTGATACAAAATTTTATCTGTAATTGAACATTCTTTGACGGATTCTAATTGATGAAACAAACCTCATTTCTTCATTAATCCTGATTCCAATTGATGAAACATTGATGAAACAAACCTCATTTCTTCATTAATCCTGATTCCAATGACATGCAACTGACTCACTGAGACAACATAAAACATAATTGAATTTAATTACATGGGCCCAATTGATCAGTACTTCCACTATGAAGCAAAAGAAAAGAAGGAACCTGCAAGAATGTATTCAGAACAAATTATTCACTTAATCAATACACTGTTTGGCCTGGAGGATACGATGGGATATAAAAATTCCACTGGTCGATATAGTGTGCTAATTAGGTTCGCTCTGGAGCTTGGAACTTTGTTCCCAATTTTGTATATTAGAATATTTGCTGCCCCGCTCTTACAAAAATCTGCTTTCCCCTGTACTCATACTCCTGGAAGTTGCCAGAAGAACCTCTTGCAGTAGAATTTCATGTAGTTTTTTGAGTTAGGCTGCACATTTCAGATGACCAGTATTTGAGCATTCTGCACTTCTGTGTCACATAATCAGAAACCTTGGTTACAATTGGAAATCAGGCAACACTACATGTCATGTCCATGTTGTCAGAAGTATCAGAGTTGTGAAATTTGAGTTCCCCTGTAAACTGATAACTGTTACATCTTCTGGACATAATTGGTGATATCATTTCCATACTTAGGTTGCTGAGTTTGAGCTTCCTTCATCAACTTTCACAAAATCGGATGAGTGGGCACTATGCTGCATTATCCACTTGCAGTTTGTGGTGCATGTCTTAAGTGCTGACTGATTTCAAATCATTGATGTTACTCCTGACTTAAATGAGGAAGTGGGTAGGTGTTGCCAGTAAGTATTCAGATCAACAAGCAAGAGGAATATTGATTATCAAGATATTTATCAAGCACATCAAGGTGGTAGATATGAAATCTTTCAAGTAATTAAATAGGTTCACAATTTTGTATATTAGAATATTTGCAATTTTAAGTGTTCTCTTTTACAGCATTCTCTTAGTGACATAACTATGAAATATTTTTCCGTTAAAGTCATAATTTCTTAGTGATAGTTTGCATAGGGCTAAACTATTAAATCAAACAGCAGATAATCATAAAATTCAATGTAGGCACGACTGCCAATATCTGAACATTTTGCTTTATGGTTTCAGGTAATACCTTCCTATTTATTATTCAAAATAGAAAAGTGGCATTAATCCATTTGGTGTAAGATTCCCCACGCTTTGCTTACCTATAATCTTTAACATCTTGCACCGAGTGCTGTAGTAGTGTGCTATGATTTTGCTCATTTATTGCAGTGACAAGGCACTCAATGTTGTACTGTTTGTTTCTTAACATTCGGCATGATAGTAAACTACTAGATATATTTTATTTTCACTTCAACAACATCTAGTGTTGTAATTGATCATTGCACAATATGCATCTCAAATCAAGAGAACAATTCCGTTGGTTTAGTCAGAATACCATATGCTGATGTGAAGTATCTTTTTGTTTGATGTTGGTTCTTTCCTTCAATAGCACTTTCCAGGAGGAGAACCAAGGCTTTCTTTCATTGTAATCAATCCACTAAGAATGCATTCATTGATACTATTATTGTGAGACAAAAAGGACCAACATAAAATTCGACTAAGTGCTTTGTTCTAATTTAAGAAGCTGCATTGGGGAAGAATCGTCCAAGAATTCGAAATGGATAAAATTTCTAATTTAATATGGTGCATTTCAATAAGAAGGTTTAGGTGGGCTTTACAACGGCATGTACAACGTGTTATTAAAGAAGTACTTGATTTTGATATTAGTAAATTAGGATGAGGAAGCTTAAATAAAGTAGTAGGTGCCAAAAAGTTTAATAGCAATACATTTCTTAGATTATGAATTGCCAAGGAGGAGAACTGAATATTTCCTTCATTGTAATCCATTCACTGAGAATACATTCCTATAATCTTCATTTGCATGGTTATGTTGTGAAATGAATAAATCAATTGCAAAGTTTGAAACCGTGCATTGGCATAATTTAATTAAGTTGCATTGGGGAAGGTTTGTTTAAATATTCGACATGGATAACATTTCTTTTTAATTTGATACATTACAATAAGAAGGATCAAGTGGGCTTCATAAAAGCTCTCTTAACATGTTACAAAATAAGGCCTTGATTACGATAATAGTAGAGATGTAGATTAGGACGAGGAAGCCTCAATAAAGCAGCAGGCGACAAAATGTTCAATAGGGATACCTTCAATATGTTGGATGAGAACATAACCTAGCTGTTATAGTCAACTAAGAAGTCAATGCAACAAATTATCTTAGTTTTTGATAGTTCAGCCCAGAATAATGAATTTAATAACTTTACCAATAAGAACATGTTTGTAGTTCATTTCCAAATTATAAATAGATGTGAACAATATATGGAATTATCGAGTACAACTTCTCATTTTTTTTAAAGTTTTTTTGTTTATTGAGGTTTTGAATACAAAACAATGTGTCCATTAGGGACAACTAATTGTAAGCAAAGTTTGAAACAAACCTCAATAACTAGGGTCACACAAAGCAATGACAATAACCAAGTTTAGCGGTAAGTACAATTAAAACAATTCAACAAATACAAATATTCATTACCAAAGTTTTAAGCTTATTTTCTTGAGCACTCCTAGTAGGCTCAACAGAGACATGTCCCAATTCTATATTTGATATTTTGGACTCGCATGACCCCCTTTTCTAGCTCAGGTCCCTATGTAGGCTCTCTATTTTGTAGCATTTCAAAGTTTAGGAAGTCAATGGCCCCTTCTTTGTCCTTTCCTACCATTTCTTTGTGCCTCTTGTTATCATTCTCTCTTAACAATTTCTTTTAGAGCCTCAACAATCGCTTGTACCTTAGAGTCAATTAGAATCTCCAACCATTTAGGTGCTTTTTCCTCTGAATTTTCCATGGCCTCATCATTGCTACTATCTTCAAAGCATTGTTCCATCTCAGATCTTTATCTATATGTTATTGTAAGGCATGAAGAATGGTTGTCTCTATAAACAACAAGAAGATAATCTTCATACTCATAACCACAGTATTTGTCAATTGTGGGTCCATATGAATGCAATGTTCAAAATATGTGTTCTTAATAACCCCACTCATATTTGTTGATTGTAACCTCGGTAGTAGACGAGTGAAGAGTTGGCAAGTCGTGAGAAGGGCCAAATCTAGGATAAACCTCGGGGCTAATAATATGTTTTGCAACTACTTTGAGGAGACCAATTTTCAAGAATTGATCCAATTGCTCTTTTGGTATATTCAATTAAAGAGCCACCTACACATGGACAACTCCACTAATGACTAGTATGTAAGGGTCATACCTTAAACACTTAAAGGTTCCTTTACTTCCAATAGTACCATAACACTTTCATAGCCATTATATGCCATAATTTTTGAAAAAGACACGTACTTTAGTATGAGAGTAGATATAATCAAATAAAACATTAAATTAGAAAATTTCTTTTCTAATCAAAATGGACCATGGTTTTAACACATTTTTCCATAGCAATACAACATACGAACATAGAAAGAAACATGTTTAAGAGATTTAGTTTCATTGCATAATGAGCAACGACTACCCAAACCAAATTTAAGCTAAATTAGGTCCTATGACGAGCTTTTGATGAATGAACAACCATGTAATGCAAAGTTTTTTTCGCTTCAATGCATGAAGTCCAAATAAATTTAAACCTATAGGCCCAAGAGTGAAAGGCATCACATAATGACAACTTTTATTGAGGGAAAGGGAATCTCAAGAGAAAATGAAAGCTTATTAAACAATTAGTTGGTAGAAATTTCATATGCCACTTGACCCAATTAATGTGGGACCAAAAAAATTCCTCATTTTCTGAGGTGAGATTATTAGGGAGGGAACAATAGCCTTTTCTAGAATAGTTTAAGTTGTGAGTTAGGGAATTGGTATTGCCTTATGAATTTATTCCAAGTTAATACCTGCCATTGTCACCAATTTCTATAATTGTTCTTATTTTGTTTTTGATCTTTGGAATTTGTTAAACAACCTCTCAATTTGGCAAGAGGTAAATAATTCTATTTAAGGTTCCATTAAATAGATATAAAGTCTACACATCTAGCCCCTTACCAAGAGAATAGGGGTTGTTTGACCACTAAATGTCTTACCTTCTCCCAAGCCTTCCAGAAGGAAGCAAAGATAGAGGACCTCACAATCTTAAATGAGAAGGCATCGAATAAAATATTAGCCATGTAATCCTTTCCATACATGTTTACCTTTTGTGTATCCTTCCCTAATATTATGCCTTACCAACACTTTCCATGGCTCATTCCCTTGGGCGGCTCTCAAAATGTAATTACTGCAAGAGTCCCCTGAAGTTTCCAAATTTGTTAAACCCATACTGTTAAGGCTTTTGGTTTACCTCATTCTCCAAGCCACACTATGTATTTTTATTTTCCTGTCCATCCGACAATAGAAAGCCCCTTATAATTTTGTGTAGTTTTTCCATTTGCGATTTGCTAAATAACCAAGATGCATGGTATATGAAGGAGAGAACCTTTTGGCAAACTTGAATTATTCCTGCTGAGGAAAGCAAGTGTTCTTTCCATTTGATCAATTTCTTCTGTTTTTATTAAAAATGCATTTCTACATTTCTTTGAAGGAGGTAATGAGGGTGTAAGAAGTCCCAACATATATGACCATTTTGTGAGAAGTCCCCTATGACCATCTTATGGCCAAGAAACAATTTGGTGAAGATTCATCCCAATCAAGAACCAATGATTTTTGAATTGAGATCATTGAGCCAAAGGTAGAGCAGTAGATGTCAAGTCTTTTCAAAATTTGCTTGAAGTTTCTTTCCTCTAGTGCAACAAAGATAGCAATGTCATCAACAAATAAAACATCAATAAGTTCTTGTTCATCAGGTAATGAGATTCCTTTTGTTGGGGGTGGGAGGGGTGTGGTGTGGGGAGAAGGGGCAAGGAGGCATCTCTAAAGAGGTAGTGCAAAACTTTTGTAACAATAACAAAGAGGATGGGAGATAAGGGGCGACCTTGTCTTATAGATCTTCAAAACCAAAAAGGTTCAATCAATTCTCCATTAGAACATAACACTTACCATTCTACAAAAAATATCTATAAATGTTAGAGCTTTTACCATAGGGTAAATGAATGACCATTCAATTATATCATAGGTTTTTTCAAAATTTAAAAAGGTCATGCATGTTGTTTAAAGTTTTTAACAAAATTGTTAAATTGATAAGAAAAATTGAGTGCAGACCACAATTTGAAAGAAGGAAATTCTGGAGGAATAGAATGTTGCTTCTAATAAGAGACTCTTTTGTAAGTACCCATTGTTATGATGAATACATGGGCCAATCTTTTGATGCTTCCATATTGTTACAACTATTTTGCACTATAAACAAATAATAATCTTTATTTTCTGGTAGAAATTCCTAATTTCCCACTATACTTGTGGATATTTTCGTAGTTCGTTTCTCCGCATTGTCTTTATAATACATGGATATAACTAGTACTTGGAAAATTTAGGCATCATGTATACTATTGGTAATTAACGGTTAAAGTGGCAATCTTCAAACTTGTGTATGCATATGAACACAAGAATCTATTAGTATGTGATGTACCACTCCACGAAGCAAAAGGGGTATAACTTAGTTAAATCATTGTTGAACCGCATTCACAAAAAATGCTATCGCCAACACTCGTGTAACCATTACTAACTTTGGTCATTGTCTCTTGATAGTTTTCATCATTTCTCAATAGGAGGTTGGGCTTGATTTTTGGTACCACCACATTTGATTTTGTTCCTAAATTGATAATTTGTCTTGTAGTTTGACGGGGTTCCTTTATAATAGTTTTATGCCTAGTAGTTATTTCCATAGTCACGATGTCGATTAATGTTCTTATGTCCTAAATATACAAACCCATTTTCTTTTTGATCGTATAATATTGACAATCAACTATTAAAGACTTAAGAAATTATTTATTCAAGGCTTGTAGTCAACAACTAGCCTTTTCTTCTATCTCAACTGCTCACTTCTTTTATTGACATAAAAAGTTGCACATGCCCATGGAGAATTTGATTCTTGAATAAAACCACCTTGCAATAACTTCTTGATCTCTTCATGGCACTCCTTTCTCTCAGAGGGAATCATGCCTCTGTGGTGTGCTTTGAATTTAGGCACAATTTCATTGCCTTCTTTGTCTTTTAATATCTGTAAATCAAGAGAGCAGACATGCTTTTTTCTAGAAATAAAAGCATGTGGATTATCAGAGCAAAGATCTTTTTGATCTTTGAAACAATGTCATCAATATTAGATTTACAAAGTGAAATAGATTTATGAATCCAATCATGGTTGGATTCTTTCCTATGTTCAGAGGACAATTGTCTGAAAAGTATATTTTCTGGGAATTTTTACATCAGGATTGAATAGGGAAATATAATCTTTGCTGAAACTAAAGGTTCCACAATCCTGTAAAGCATCTACACCTATTAGGCAATCATAGGATATCATATCATGTTGATAGAATTTTAAAGTTCTAGTATATCCTTCTATCCTAATAGGAATATAAGCCACATATCTAGAGACAACTTCTTTTTTATCAAAATGGATTTTCAAATAGGTTTCATTCCAGCAGTCAGGAGGTATTGCTCTAGATCTGATCATGCTAATGTCTGCACTAGTGTCTATCATTGCATCTAATGAATAGGCTTTATATTAGGGATGCAAATAGTGATAGATATGAAAGGATTTTGGGTACACTTAACAGTGCATACCTCTAATTTGGTTCAGTTGCTGAAGCTCCTTCTTGTGCTTCTTGTAGAAGAATCTGCTGATAGGCTTCTTCTAGATCTTCATCAGCTTCTGCTTCTTTCTTGTCTCTCTCTTCTTCTTCAATGAGTTTTTATACTCATTGGTGGCTTTAGATATAACTTTTTGGAGAAATTCAATTCTATTTCTTCTCCAAATTTTTAAAGATTCTAGGCTAGAATCTTTTATACTTGTGATAGGCTCATCAACTTCCCTTTCTTCTAGGAAAAGGAATGGAAAATTTCTTTGTGGAAGAGATCCTCTCCCACCTCTTCTAATATCTCCTCGTCCTCTTCCTCTATAAGGAGTTTGTCTTTGACGAATCCTTCCTTGGAATGGAGGTCTTATAGGACTGGAGAATATGGCTCTTCTTGACAAAACAAATCTTCTTCTTCTTCTGCAATTTTGATCTTTCTTTCTTGCTCTATTCTTGATTGTTGGAAATATTTATTTTCCAATTCTCTGACTTTATTTTGAAGAAAGATCTTTCTTGCAGTATCCCATGGGGGACAATCTTCATACTCACTTTGTCTGAGTTGTAACTGCTTGAGAAGAAGTTCAGAAGATAGAGGCATCAATGGATGTGGAAAATTAGCATTCATATTTATAAAACCACCATATTCACAAATGATGGTAAAGAATCATATCCAGACAAGTACTATCACTATCGAATGAGTCAGTATGTTGTACAATATTGATTTGAAAATCCTCATCGGGATTGATAAGAGATATCTGAGGAACAGCTATCAGAATCACTGATCAAACAATAATTTTCTTCTGTAATACCCTTGGCGGCAAGAGTATTTACTTTAGCTTTTCCTTTCTCTGAATTTTTGAGGACAATCAGTGGCATAATGTTTTCCTTTACATATAAAACAAGTAGGAACAAACTTCTTTCTTTTTCCTACATACTTATTTTTCGGAAAACATATTTTCTATATGGCCTTTTATATGCAAGAATTTTATGCTTAATAAACTTCCTCCGACCCTTCCCTTTTGAAAAAGAAGAACAATCTTTACATACCTTCTTTTATGAGATCTTTGGGTGTCACACCCAAAAGGATCACATCTGGAAAAACTTATGGCCAAGTGTCTTCTCAGCTTTTATGGCCTCCTTTCTTTCATACTTTTCTCTGCAAAGCCTTGCATTAGTTTCATCAATAATCTGATTTATTGCACCAAAACTTAATTCATCTGGATTTTTCCCATGCATGGCTTTTTTATACTCTGTAGCAAAATATGCAGGAAAAGATTCTACATATCTCAATCTCATAGTAGGATCATTTATGTTGCCAGAATTATAATATAATTTCTGCATATAACATTGATATTCCTTTATTCTAGACATATCACAAAGTCTAGCTCTTAAAAACAAAGAAGTATTCTAAAACTTATCATTATTCACATCTCCTATGAATTCTTTTATGATTGCAGCTGTTAATCCCATAAATCCACTTTGTAGGATTTCAGATTGATGTGGAACAAGTATCCCACCATTCCTTTATAATTCCTACAAATCCATTTGCAATTGCTGAAGCTATTGCATGGGGATCTTTTTATACATTTCTAACTGAGAATTTCCCCATCCTATCATTCCATGCACCATTTCTTTTATCTCTTCTGTGGTACGACATTCTACTTTGTACCAATTAGGCTGAAGTGTCTGTACCCTAGCCATTCCTTGTAAAGGTTCAGGCTTTGGATTAGAGGTTTCTCCAAAAATCATTCCTTCAGCTTCTTCTGGCTTAATTTTAACCATACCTATGGACTTTTTATCATCTTTTGAATAGAAAAATGGATTATACTGAGACAAAATATCTTTATGCTGGGAGGAAGTTCCGTAGAAAATTCAGAGACTTGTTTCCAAGATACAACATTAGACCAATCACCTTCTTTTTCTTCATATTTCTTGGTATTATCCAAGATTTGCTCTATTTGGGGACTATGACTGAAAAGGACTGATAGTGTCTTGGACTACATCAATCTTATGACTTATTTGTTCATTGGACTCATGTAACTACGGAAGACCTGGATTGAACAAGCTTGTGGGTGGTACCCAATTTGAGGAAACATCACTCTTAATACCTACTGTATGATCTACTAAGGGTTGAACAATATCTACAACATTTTGGGTAATGACCTTAGGAATATATGTACATGTGGATACATTACAACAGCAGATTTGTACATGACTTTCTATTCTTTTTTACAGAATGACTTACATCATCTATTTTTGAATTTAATAATCTAGAGCTCCTGATACATCTCCTTTTTGGTTTAGCTCAATGGCTTTTAAAGTCTTTTCCATTTCAGCTAATATAGACTCCTGTGACTGTAATCTGTCATGGACATTTTTTACAGACTTTATTTGTCCAATTTAACATTTTTGATGACTCAGAGGGGTCTATTTGTCTGTCTACAGATCTTTGATACCAGAAGACAGACTTTTTTGAGTCTGGTCGTTTGAGACGAAATTTCAGAACTTTCTAGTGATGGAAAAGATGAAGAACAGGAGATGCTCTTGATGCCATGCTAATGGTTGGACCATTAGATGGAACATATTTTTGCTTTATAAGTTGTTCACAATCATTGCACCATAAGTAATCAGTGTTAGGATCATGAACAAGACTATTATGACTGCACAAAAATACTTGCTCTTTTGCGGGCTTATTAGATGATGACTCTCCAAGAGAAAAAACTGAACTATCAGACTTTACAGAACTAGTTCTAGGAAGACTAGACAGAGAAATTTTACTACGAAAAGACAAAAAGTAACATTATTTTTGGATTCATTTACAGCAGTAGCATTTTCAAGCTTTGGCTGGCTGGTCTGTAAAAACTTTTTGGACAATGTCCATTCCTTTGGTACTTGATCTGTGACCATGAAATCAACTCTGGTTCTATCTTTTGACTTTCAACATTTACGTGACTCACCACGCTGCTGCCCTTGGATATACCATGTTTGACTGCAGGGTACATGGTATTTACAAGATGATATATGACTTTATAGTGAATGGCTAATGGACAGGCACCGGGTTTCATATTCAAACCAGTTGTGGCAAGATGAAGCTTAAGGACTTCTTTCAACAGATCATCTTTGGTTAAACTAACTGGATAGTTGGGATAAACTTCAAAAGATATAGGACCATTATGAAGACCAGTTTGTATTGCGGTAAGTAAAGAATCCTTGAAATTATCAAATCGCGAGATCCATAAGACAACATAGAACAGAAGCATTCAAACCACGATGGAACAGAGGAGTGATACCTATCTGTACACATCCTATATGGGCAAACTTATAAGTACTCTGTTTCTTAAGAGATTTAATATCACTAGGATCAATCAAAGGAATATTATATTCACATGAGGATGTTTGGGACACTTGAATTACAGACTCACGAGTCTTAAAGGTAGTAGCAGCTATTAAATGAAAAGCAAAATCTTTGCATAGACTTGGTCATATGGATCTTTGGTAACTTCCAAGCAGGTAATGGATCAGATCTTCTTGCATATCTATAAAGCAGAATTTACAGGGAAGACTTCAGAAAGACTTACAAGGTCTTGGTCAAGATCTTCATGAGAAAAATTATTGCGATCTCCAGATGCCATTTTAAACTGTTACTAACAAGCAACTTTCCAGCAGGACTTACGGTATCGAGGCTTCAACCTAAACTGCGCTCAACACGGTGACTTACTTGCAGGAGCCTCGCCTCTTAGCCTGGCTTACGGTGTATTAACTTGCTTCACGAGAAGAATATGAAAATACATGCATAGAACTTTTAAGATGGAAAATCAAAGACAAGCCTTATAATATCTTATTAATAATTCAAAGATTTTACAGATACTATAAACAGAGAACTAGCTAATACCACTTTTGCACTAAGTCCAATAAAGACTAAACTTCTAACTTTAACAAAAGCTTACAAGCAAATATATAACAAATCTTAGATCTTGGAATACTTACAAACTTCTAACTCTAGGAATTTCTTCAAGCTCCACTAATCTTTAGATGTCTTGAATGAGTCTAGAAATTTCTATTTATAGGTTCATGAAGAATTTTACCGGATCAAGGAGCAACCTAGAAACCGGGAACCGGTTACCTAGGTAGACAAAAGATTCCTACTTTATAAAAAGTAGGATGACACGCATGGGTACACGCCACCCATGATAACGCCTTTAGTAAGTGGGGAGGTCCACCATGCTTCGGATAAGATCAAAAGAGAATCTTATCTTACTTTATTTATGGACGACAACAAGCCTGTCGTCATAGCTATCAAGGACTATACTAAACTGTACACTAGGTCCTACATCATCATCATCTGAGGAAGTGGATGTCTCATCATTCTTTCTGGTAGTTGAAGATTCCTTGAGTATGACGTTCATACCATTCTCTGATAGAGAAGCGGTTCCATCTTCATTTCTGTTGAGATGACGCCTTGTCGGGAACATGTATTGGTCTGGAATCCTCAGGAAATAGCCAGGAGCAGGAGGATGTATATTCATGGTGTGATGGAGAATGATCCTTCTCCATAATTGACCATTTGGATTTGAATGATGTCCCTGAAAAATATTAGTCCTCAAATAATAATGAACTTTAACATACCAATTTATTTTACAATTTAATCGTTAATATTTCTAGCAGTGTTTGGAGAAACATTTAATAAGAGAACTATCAAAAATTTTAGTAGGCAAATACTTTAAAAGAAAATACTTGAAATGGTTAGCAATGTATTGCCTATCACCAGGAATACTTGGCCGATTCCATATGTCATTCTCCAATGGATGTCCTTCTGGCCAGAGTCTGGAAAATTCAAATCTCCATAGAGTGTTTGGTCTTGGGACCAACTGTCTTAATCTTAATCCTTCAATTGGCCTGTTATCATTAGCAGGTTCAACATATCTGGAATGTCGCCATTGCCAATGTAGAGTGCAGAAAACCATAGGATCTTGTATTGTATGAAATTCAGAAGTAGGAACCTCTGGATCCACAAATCTGCAGGCAACCTCTGTCATCTGATATGGTGAAACTGAAATGATTCCTCTGGATAGAAGCAAATGTTGTGCTTCCCAAGACATAGTATTATCACATCTTTTCTTAGATTCTAAATAATTCTGACAAGTTTCAGTCTTCCAGATGCTTTCCACAAACTCATGAAAGATTTGAGTAACATTTACATTCCTGGTTTGATTTAATTCTCTGCTTGCAAAATCAGCAAGAGAATTATCTTTTCCTTTTATATGTTCGACATCAAAGCTGAAATTGTCGAACCATAATCCCCATCTTTGCATTCTATTGAATGCAGTCTTATTTCCGGATCACCATTATTTAATCTGGCTTTGAAATCCTTTAGATCCGATCTTAAAATAAAATGTTCATTTTGAATGAAAAACAAGAAAGCTTTAATAGCTTTCTTTGCAGCAAGAATTTCTTTATGAGTTGAATGATATTTCAACTCGGAACCTTGAAAAGAACCAGAAGCATATCTGCATACCTTTTCTTTTCCGTCTTTTAGTCTTTTCTTTTAAAACAGCACCCCAGAAATTCTCACTTGCATCACTTTCAATAATTTTTATACCTTGTCCAGGCAAAGACATGGAAGGCAGATCTAATACATGTTTCTTTATTCTTTTGACATCTTGTGTCATGTCTTCAGTCCAAGCTGGAGCATTCTTTTCAATCTTTTGTTCAGAAGAATTCTATCTGCAACAATATTTTTGTAAAATCCTGCAACATAGTTAACACATCCAAGAAATCTCTTGCAATTGTTCTTTTTCTTTGATTTCATCTGGGAATTCTTGGATTTTAGATACTACATGCTTTTGCATCTCAATGGATCCATCTTTGATCTTGATGCCTAGAAATCCATTTCATCCTTGAATGTCTCCATTTTTGTAGGAGATAGGCACAGACCATTTTATAGACTATATCATAGAATTTTTCTAAATGCTCAAGATGATCTTTTGGAGATTTTGAAAATATTAATATATCATCAATATATACTAATAAAAATTCTGAAAGATCACCAAATATAGAATCCATTTTCTTTTGAAAGATTGAAGGTGCAGTTTTTAAACCAAATGGAAGAACTTTCCATTCATACTGACCTCCAGGAACAACAAAAGCAGTTTTGTAAGTATCTTCAGGTTTCAGGAAAATCTGCCAGAATCCACTTTTAAATCAAACTTGCTGTAGACTTTTGATCCTTTGATTCGGGCAAGCAAATCATCTTTTGCAGAATAGAAGCCCAAGAAGTATGACTTAGTTGAGGTGTCGTTGAATCCCAACAGAAATAATTCCAACATAAAACCTTTACCAACTTTTGTTGTTACGAGGGTTGGAATTACTTTGTGGCATTGGTACGATCACTCATGGTATTGTGTTAAGTTGATAATTTTGTCATGTAGTTCAATACGGTTCCTTCCATGAAAATTCTATCATATAATGCAATGCTCATCAATGTTCCTAAGTCCTTAATACTTCAGGTATTTCAAATTTGTCAACACTCTAGTATATAATTGGGTGAATAATATGTTAGGAAAAAGAATAAAAGCAAGATGTAATTAACAAATGGCGGGCCCACATTACTTTTTTTTAGTAGAAGGAGATGTATAGAAAATAAAGTAAGATGTTTTGAGTGATGGCTGGAGTATTCACCCATTAATCCTACATGTAGGAGCAGAAAAGACGAAGAAGAATTCCCGTCTCCACACACCCAAAATAAATTACTGAATAAATAATAAAATAAAGTACAAGACTAAAAAAAGAATTACTTGATAATAATTAGACATATTCATGATCAATGAATAATGAAATTAAAGTAGTAGATTTTGAAAAGACATTTAGATGAGTCATTAATTTTGTCAAACATGATGAAACATCAAAATAAAATGTCATAGTTTGTAGTCACTTTGTATAATATGATGTTTTTTAATGTTTTTAGGTCCTTGATATTTATGGAATATCAACCTAGTATGAGATTTAGTTTATAATTTGGGTAAAAATATGTTAAGAAAAATAATAAAAGTAATAGATGGTGAACTCCATTTTTCTTTATTTAGGAAATAACATGTGACATGTTAAGATCAGTAGTATGAGCAATAAACACAAAAAAATTCCTTTCCCATCACCCCAAATACATAAATAAATAAAATATAAGATTCTTCCAAAAATTATAATTAATTTATAATTATGATATATATAAACACGATCAATATGGCTAGACTATTCTCCATAAATCTTGATTATAAGAGAAAAAGTTGTAGAGAAGACTCCTTCCAAAACTCATAAATTAAAATTCTTCCATCCTCAAATAACTAAAATGTAAGATTTTTTAAAAGATAAAATTAATTGATAAGCATGAGTTATATATGCATGATCGGTGAAGAAGGGAATCAACGTGACAAATATTGAATTATAATGTAAGATTCTCCCAAAAATAAATTTGAGGCATTAAGCGATAAACACGAGCTATATATGCGTTATCAATGAATAAGGAAATTAAAGTTTCAAATGTTGTAATAGACATGCCATAATTGATAAATCATCATTTTCTTGAAGTGTAGTGAGGTTTCAAAATAAAATGTCATAAATTATAATTTAATTTTAATCTTTCAACCCAACTTACATAGAGAAGTGAGATTATATATAAGGTCTAGTATAAAGAGCAGTAAATTGTGGGTGTTTGATCATCTTATTTGAGGTTTTCAAGAAGGTGTTAAGGCATTATCATCTTAAACATGACATCCAACATTGTCACCATCCACTTCTATGTCATTGAGTAGAGCACCAAGTCCAAATGTTGCGAGGTATTCTCATTTCCGCATCTAAATGGATTTGAGTGAAGTGAGAACTTGATGAAGTAATTGTATGGAAAGTTGAAAATTAGTTGGATCTCCAACCCATTTCATCTCTACCATTTCATCTTGTTTCTAACAGGATGAATCAATTAAAGTTGTAAATGTTGGAATATGCATATGCCATCGAGCATAGTTAGGTTCGAAAATGACATATCATATGTATTATGAACTATAATTTAATCTTAATACATTAATCTCAAGTTCCACCATATATAGATAATTGAGATTATATTGAGGTTCTAGTACAAAAGAATATGAAACTATATGCGCTTATTCGACTTCTTTGAGGTGTTATATGAAATTTATAGGCATTATCATCTTAAACATGACATTAATCATTGTCATCATCCACTTCCAAGTCTTTGGGTAGAGCACCAAGATAACATGTTGGGAGGTGTTCTCTATTTCTCCATGTACATCGATTTGATTGAACTGATAACTTACTAAAATAAATGTATGGAAAGTTGACAAGTATTTGGAGCTCCATCCTCATGCATCATCTAGCATTTGGTCTTGCCTCTAATCGGTTGAATCAATTTCAAGTTTAGATAGTGGTGAAACCATTCAAATTATCCACAAAATCTCTAGTCACAAAATTCATGCAATGAGTGCCATAAATGATAATATGAAAGAATATTGCTAGTTTCTTGTGATAAAAAATGCCAATTTTCCTTTTGATTTTAAACTTTGTCTTCAAGTCGCAACTTAGTTTTATATAATTTGTTTTGTGCGACTTGTCTTCATGTCACTCAAATTTTGTATTTTTTTTTATTGATTCATCTTTGAAATCTCTACACTAAATTGAGCTATCAAAATGCCATTAAAGATTTTATAAACACAAATAATATACAGAGATTTAATACAAAATAAAACTCCAAAAAAATAATTATTATTACTTATGACATACAACCACTATTATAGTTCTCTATTATTTTCACATTTGATATTTACAATAAGTACGTATCGATACTTATGTTATGAACTAAACCAAAGAGTGCCTAACATGTAACTACCGCTTCCATGTTGCTTATGATCTAGATGGTTTCTAGGACAATACCAACAACCTTTGGATGGTTTTCCCAATGGTTTACCAACAACCACAACTATAGATAGTTTTTCTAGTGGATTACTAACAACCACAACTATATATGGTTTTCTAGTGGATCCAACCACAATATCATGATGTTGCAGTACATTGCCCAGCTTTCATCATTGTTGTTCTTTAGGAGATTACATGTCAGAATCCATGATAGTGCATTTATTCATCACTCACAAAAAATGAAACAATGTGTCATTCCCCTGTAACGCCGCAAAAAGACGACGTTCACGACGACGACGCCGCGCCACAAACATACAACCCGAAAATGTGACTAAATTTTTTTTTATTTTTTAATTTCCGAGGGTAAGTCCGCATACGAGCTTGAAAACTACAACATTCACGATAATGCTTCGATGTCAATGATGTTTAACTTTGTCTCATTCGACGTTTCACAAAAGATAAGAAGGGTCGTCCTTCGAGTTAACTAGTCTAAGGTCTGATAATATCGTGATAACAATATTTCTGAATGGCAACCCTAGAGTATGATATAATTTATTTTGAAGTGAAATACACTAACCGCTCAATTTTTATTTTTACTTTATTATTCAGTTATATTACGTTATTTCATAATTTAATACATTATAATATATATATATATATATATGTATGTATGTATGTATGTATATATATATATATATATATATATATATATATATATATATATATATATATATATATATATATATATATATATATATATGTATGTATGTATGTATGTATGTATGTATGTATGTATGTATGTATGTATGTATGTATGTATGTATGTATGTATGTGTATGTATGTATATATATATATATACATACATATATATGTATATATGTATATATATATATATATATATATATATATATATATATATGTATGTATGTATGTATGTATGTATGTATGTATGTATATATATAAAGGAATTACACATTACGATATATACTTTGGCACTAATCTATTTTATTGCATTGTATGATTTTATATGTTTAGATATACATACTACCTTATTTATATCTAGTATGATTATTATATGAAAATTTTGTTACATGTCATACCACTATTATCTTATATAGTATTTAATACTTAGCTAACCTAACTAGTTATCCCTGTTTTTCATTAACTTGTAAAGCCACAGCATTTCAAACTTAAGCTTAAATGTTATGGTTGGGGCGGTGGGTGACTCAACAAACTCCTGGCAACCATTATGACTCCTCTCCATGCGTGCAAGCAACACAACCTGGCCGCCACTTTCAATTAATCATTTAGATTTTACAAATCTTAAGCCTCCTCTTTAGTCATCTACTGTTTGTTTTGCCCGGGCGCGTGAAGAGCATGGTGGATTATAAACAAGTTCTGAGGCAATGTAAAGGCGGGTCGACTAGTTTTCTTTTGTCCCTGGGCGCGTGAGGAGATCTGGTAGATTTTAAACGAAGCTACAGGCCAGAGGAGAGGCATACTGTCCCATTTGTTCGGCCCTGGCCGCGTAGGAAACAAAATGGTGGAAAAGAAGGAGCTTCGGCATGAATGACGGTGAGATACCTCCACTTTCATTGGGTGCTTTGCAAGGTGTATGCTTGGCGGGGATCCACAGCCACGCCTGTACAGTGGAACAGACTGGCAGTGGGGCGTTTAGCAAGCAGTCTGTCCAACTATGTTGCCATCTGTTCAGTATCGAATACATCCTCAAATTCGGGTTCTCCTTCGTGATAATTTTATCAAAATCGATGGAGGGACAGTGAAAGTGTTACCCGGGGACCCGATGAAATTTACTACATTGATTCTCTAATGCGACCCTACCCATTTTAAAAATACAGCCCATGGAAAAATAAATCTCTTAGAGGTGGGTCTGTTTCAGATCAGAATGTTCATGGAGCATAGTTTGCTTCGCAATTAAATGGACATGCGAATACCTTGGGAGGCGCAAAGATTAACTATACATACGTATGTTTATTTATATATTTCATTGATATTATTTATTGGCTGTGGTTTACAATAATATACCTTATAAATATAAAGGGGATATTAATAGTATGTTGTGATTAGTAAAATCTAATAATAGTAAATCCATTAGTTTAAATAATACTTACATATGAAAAATATTTACAATATTGGTTTCCTTATTAAACATTGAGGAAATATGGGTACTTAACTCATTAAGCTTAGTACTTTTGCATTAAGATCTCCTTCTACACAATTTAATAACATTGTATGGGATTTCAAATAGGTTGATTTCATTTCCTTTATTAATTTGCAATGGATTTTACAATGAATTCATAAATGAATAAAAACATAAAGGAGCTAGAGCTTAAAATGCTTCATTGGCATATTAAAAGCCATTTAAAAACTTAAGTCTTTCCATCAACTATACAAGAAGAGATAATGCACTATTATTCTCACTTTTCAATACATCTCCTTTTAAGCAACAAAATGAAATCTAACATGTATATTTTTTTTTGTAATTTTCCTAACATTCCACAAAAGAGTCCTACAATATTTCCATTAAATTTTAAACAAGATCTACCAACATTTCAACAAGATCAACTTATTCATAAGAGGTTCCAAGCCAAGTAAGAAGGAGAATAAATAGATTGTCTTCTTTTCAACTTTTGATTCCATCCACATTACAAGCTTACTATTGGAGTTCAAAAACAACTTTCCTTCAACATTTTGTTACAACACTTTCTACTTCATGTGGAAACAAATTTGCAATAATGGAAGCTAAAATACAAAGTAATATTACATTTTTCCTCCACTCAAGGTGGGTAAAACTACAGAGTGGTTTCACATTATCATCAACAAGGTTCCAATGCTCCAAATATCAACAAGGTGGCTCCTCCATAGTTTTCTTGATTCACAACAAAATAAGGGGAGAGAAATGCTCTCCTCCCAACCAAGATACCCGAATGGAGAAGAGAAGCCATCCTCTCCATTGGCCCCAGCCCCTGACCACATCACAATGGGAAAGAATCCAACTCATGGCAACTTCTGACTTCCACATAACTAAACATAACATTTCACATGCATTCCATAATCCTTCAAAACAAGAGAATCAATAACACAGCAAGAGGAAAACAATCACAACAACAAGTCACAAGGCTTACCAAGAAAGCCACAAGAGTAAGACATATGGGGAGGCCACTTATGCCTCCCAATGGGAATGGGTGCCACCTAAAAGCCTCCAATGCAAAACACAATACCCCTAACAACTCTTATGCCTCCCTCAAGTACCCCTTATCCCTCCATTCACTCTTATGCCTCCCTCAACTCTTATGGCTCCCTCAAAGTAAAACAAGAAGAAAATGCAAGCATTTCTCTTACAAGGTGGGCACCCAACCCAAACTCCCTCCTCAAGAACATGATCTCTTATGCCTCCCTCAATTAAGCTCCCCATAGTCTCCTCCCACTCCCAACTTAGGCATTCTACCCATTCCCAACAAGCATTGCAACAACAAAAATTCAACACAACATATGTACTCATTCATATAACAAAAAGAAGAAAACATAATACAACAAAGGTGAAGCTCCTACCTCTCCATGGTAGAGCTTGTTCCAAGTATGAAGTCTCAAATCCCTCCAAAGATCAAACAAGCATCCACAAGCTCCACAAAATTCCCACAAGTATCAACAAGCTCCAAAAATCCACAAAACTCTTTCCAAATCCTCTCCTCTCCAAAATACACAAGACTAAAAATGAAACTTCCAACCCCCAAAACAAACAAGAGGATCAAATAAATAGAGAAAAGAGAGGGAGGGATGATGTGGCTCCAAGTAGGATGCCACCTCCTTTTCCCTCCACTCCACATCATTTGGTCAACATCAAATTCCAATGCACCATTAATAAGTGGTTGAAAGAAAGGCAAGCACCTTACACACTCCAACTAAGCCCACTCCCTCAAAGGACAAAATTAAATTTTGAAAGGAAGTGCAATTAATATTTTACCCTTTTATCCCCCCAAAACACCTAAAAGACCCTAAATTTGGCCTTCCAACCCATAGGTAGGGTTGGCATGGGGTTTTAAGAGGTGTGGGACAAGTTTGACTTGTCCCACAAGCTTCCAAATTTGGCCTCAAAGGCCAAATTCGAGTTTCCCATGTGGGGTAGAGTGTGCTACACTCAAAACTCAAACACACATCACTCAACACAAAATCCAAAGTAAATCAAGGTTAATAAATGAACTCTCTTAGGTCACATCTTTTAATTAGTTTAGGACAATTTCAAATTAACTTAATTAACCCACTACAACCCATGGCTAACAAAGGGGTAAACTCCAATCCAAGGAATATGAATAATAACACAAGTAAAATTTCACTTACTAAGAGCAACACATACTAACATAATAAAAGGGAAAATTAAAACAAAACAACACATGATCCCTAGGTCACAATTTTCCCTTTTACCAGATAATTCTAACACACACACAATTACTTGTTGCCATGGTGACCTTAGCTAGATTCTTCTCAAATTCCGATGTGGTTGGTCTCCACTCCCAATATTGTTGTGAATATAATATACTGCGGAGCAGAAAATACCTCCTTCGGCTGTTGGCGCATTAAAACATTCATGCCAAATATACAATATAATCTAAAATAAATGACACATGATTTACTATCATCTATGCAAGTATGATATCACTAACACTTCCTAGCACATTTCTATTCCACATATCATTTATATCAAAACGATTATCACATTAGTCCAATTATCAAGTTCTACTCAATATGATTAAACATATCACATGTCATAATTAAGATAAATAACCCTGTCAAAAGTATACAAATATCGTCATCAAATGTCCACCAGTAAACCATATGCATCATATAAAGATCAAATCAATAACAGTCCAATGTCTATGATATCTACTAACATGCTAAATCAAGAAGCCATAATAAATCCATAGTGAAGTAATCAGTCTCGAAAGCAACAAAACAAAATGAGGTCGAAGGGAAGTGGGCACTACACCTCGCTCCCACAATGTGAATTTTCCATAACACAACACAAAGAAATCTGAACACACCATGCTGAAAGCAAAAAAAACACACACACACACACACACACACACACACACACATGTCACCAAACTAGTGATGTGGTCTCGTCATAGGTGATTGACGAGAGGACGTTGTTTATATTCCATCCTCCGTTACTTCCAGACCTCTAATGCCATGATGTTATCTCATCTTGATCTGGATTTGAGGCTCTTTATATATTCGTGTGCAGTCAAACATTGGTGTTTTTGTGGTCGAGTCATTTCAGGTTCAATATCTCCATCATATCCTGCTTCAAGATTCTCGTGAATTCTTTTGTCTTGACATATCATATATTGGATGTCGCGTTCAAGCGATAATGCATCCATGAGGAAAAATTTATTTATTTTTATACATTTATCTATTGGTGCTACTGATGTCTCCATTGATCAACAAAGATATCAAAAACCAACAAATAAAAAATAGGTACTCACTGTTTTGATGATAACTTGAGAACCATAGCTCCGTTTTACAAACCGTAAAATGCATCGAAAAGATGGTTTTAAGATATTTCTATTAGATGCGAGATAATCAATGATGATTTCTCTAGAATAACTAGTGATTCAGCCAAATCGTTGGTGATTTTCCCTAATCGATGGCGATTTCCTTTCGGATCCAAAATCATTGGCGATCAACGTAAAAATTCAACGAGATATTTCCATATATGTGTTTTGACATGTGTTCAAATTTGGTTAACTACTGATTGTGAAAATTTGAGGAAGCATCCACAACAACTGCACATGATGACTAAAATGCACAACTTTTAATCTTAGGAATGAATGAAGGCATAGATAGGCGTGGTGCGGGATGATTTTTTCAACCTCAATGAGCGTTGGTTGTAACCCATATATACAAATGCTAGTGAAAATTCCTTTTTAGACTAGACTAAAAGCACCAACTCCTTCACACTTTCTCTACAATAGCAACAAAAATAAAATAAAACACCATTGGAGATACAATTGATATTAAAAATGCCTCTCTATTCTAAAACATGTATATTCTTTGAAAATCTCCTATCATTTTGGGGCAATAAACAACAGGGTGTGGTTGCCCCTCAATTCATATTAAAACTCCATTATCTCTTGAAAATCCTGCTCTGTACCAAATGAAATCTCTACACTATATTGAGCTATCCAAACACCATTAAAGATTGTATAAATGCGGATAATATGTACAAAGATTTAATACGGATAAAACTCCACACAAATATTATTATTACTATGCAGCATACAACCACTATTCTAGTTCTCTAATATTTTCACATTTGATATTTATAATAGGTAAATATCAATACTTATGTTATGCACTTTGAACCAAAGAACTCCTAACATCTCTAGAGGCTGATTCACTCCATACATACAAGGTTCATGTTTGTTGATAGATAAACACACAGGTGTAGAACTAAAACCACCATGAAACTAACATATTACACTTAATTTGTTCTGAATATAACATGTATCTCTTGAAATCATTTTTCAAGTGTGAAAATATAGATAGGAAGCCATGTAGATTTAGCTATAAGATTGGGAATGCATGCAAAAATGACTTGAATGTATGCAATACACCCTTTATTTCTACTTCTAACCATAACCTTCACGAGTTCATATCATTTGAAAGTTAATTAGGAATTGTTGGGACACATGGTGTCAAATATTACCATAAAACTTGGTCAATTTCAAATGGCTACAGCCACCTCATAGCATGACCTAGAAAAATCCATGCACCATAAACAAAAATTACCAAGAAGTTCTATATATACTCATGCAAAAGAATTATAGGAGTGATAACCTAGAGATTGATTAAATGTTATTTGAACCCTATTTCATCGGTTAGGTAATTACGCGGAGGCATGGCTTACTTCGCAATAGACCTCCAACGACTACGTCCACCTGCTTGAGGTGCTCGAGTTTGATGTATTTGCAAGTCATTATGCGAGTTGATGATTAACTGGGTTAATAGTTTGTGTAACTTCTTCATTCGCAGATTTAGAGTTAAGTAGTTTGTTCACAAGTAAATTTAAAGCATAGATTTTACTCATGTTTTCCTGGTAATTTTTCTTATACAGAGTAAATAGTAATTGTGAGCCGCTCTCCATTCACCTTAATTCTGCAGGTGAGCCGCTCTTTTACTTAAATTGTACTAGTATTTTTTCTTATACATAGTATTGTTTATTAAAATTGATTAATTAATTTGGTTCGTATTGCAATGCAATGTTAAAGTTTGCAGCTCGGAATCTATTAAAAAAATCCTTACCCAAAATTGGATGTCATTTTTTATTTAGCTATTATTAATAATTCCTAGTGTATATATGTAATGCCCCCTAACCTACACTGGCTCAAGTCGACTTCATCTCCTTGGCGTGGAAGGTGGAGCTTTTATTGTGCGACGTGATGGAATCAGATTTTTATTTGACCTTCCTTGTGTTTGTCTCCCTCCCGCCATGGCATTAAAGAGCCCTGCACCCTTTTCTTGGCGTGTTCAAGTTTTCTTCCTGGTTGGTGGCCGCACATGCCCCAGTCATTAATTCTTTTGACTTGCAACCTGCTGGTGCCTGTTGTTTTCTACCCAAACCGCGTATGCTTGTTTTGCACTCCATCAAATGCTGAAACAGATGAATTGCTTCAGCGTGTTCTGGACAGTGGATTCGTTGATGGTGAAATGAAGGTCTGTCGCCCTGGTGTTGCGTGAGAGGGTTTGGATCCTCAAAATCGTGTTGTGCAGGCAGTCTCAGTGGAGCGCAGAACCGAAATCCTCCTAGGAAAGTGCCGTGAGGAAGTTTTTTGGCGGTATGCAACAGCTACAGGGTCGAGAGGTAAACTTACCTCAGAAAATCAGTGGCCTCCAGGGAGAGAAAGTGCGACAGTGCTGCAGGGCGATCCCAAGGAACCGTTGGTGCTGAACTTGTTGTTCTGGTTGCACGCGACCACAGTCGTGATCAGTGGTTGCAAATCTTGCAGCCGTAGTAGAAGGACGGGATAAAGTTTTAGTTGAGCTGTCTTGCCTTTTCATTTTGGAAAGTCGCTTCTGTCCAGGTGGTGAATCTAACATGGAAGAAGCTCGATCAATCTTGAGGCTGCGTTCTGTGCTTGTATTTTATTTGTTTCTGCCATGAGCTTGTCCCAGTTTTGGTGACAGATCGCACCCACGGGCACAGGGATCTTTTCAATGTTGGAGAAAATGTCTTGGGAGATGAAGGTAGCAGGATATTTTTTCAGATCCAAATCTTGTACTGAGTTGTTCCTGCCAAAATCGACCATGTGACAGTGAGAGTGTTACCAGGAGACCTGAAGAAATTCCTTTGCAATGATTCTCTTTTGAGACCTCCTTTACGTTGGATACTGCTGTTGAAGATGGTGTGAATGTGCCCGTTCTTTCATATGTATATTGTGCTTGTTTTCTGTGCTGGTATTTCTGTTTGTGGCCATTGTGTGCATTTTTTTCAGATTAGAAAACAGAGAAAAAAAATGGAGGCGGCACGTTATCATGAGCCGAGAGCAGTTGAGCGGCCATTAATTGCGCAGGGTAGACACAGAAACAGAGGCCAAGGAGGGTGACTTTGGAATCGAACACCACTTGCACAGGGGACGTGCACTTGCAGCTTTCAATTGTCTCATTGGAAATCGAGCACAGAGATTGAATTCACTGGGGTGTGTCCAAGAACAAATGGGACAGTCTTCACGAGGTCAATCACAAGCCTCCTCTGAGATTCAGGTGTTGCTTTCACAGCTGACACAAAGTGAAGAGAAGCTTCTTATCTCAGTAATGCCACTCGCTTTTATGCATTTTGAAAATAATGTTTTGGTGGCCTCTTGCGCCTTTCTTTTAGAGCTTTGTGGATTATCTGCTAGTGTGCTTCGTGTGGATGTTGCTTCTTTACGTCGGATATCCTCACTTTACCAAAGCCTTGGGTCGAATGAACATTCGAGCCTGTCTAAATCTCATGATGTCACACTCTTTCCTAGTTCTTTTGAAGATCATGTGGCAACTTCTCTTGCTCGTGCATTATCAGATGAATATGTGGATGTTGGTATGGGGATTCTATTAGAAAGGCATACAGACTCCTCTCTCAAGGAAGCAACAAATCACAGGCTATTGAGGGCTCTCAAGGCTGTCCTACAGCACCTAGAAAAATCCAGCCTTCCAGAAGCAGTTAAAGGTCAATCTCCAGGATCATGGCTCCAGCACAATGTTTGGGACAGTACTAAACTATGTAACTTTGAGACTTCTTGGCAAGGGTGCGATGGAGGAGATAAAGAAGTAATGGAAAAGGTCGTGTATGGATTTTGGACCATGGCATCTCTTGTTATACCTTCATGGGGAAAAATGTGGCTTCCGGCGCTTGGAGTATTTGATTGGTCTGGAAACAATCCATTGCCTCCAGAGATTTGGCTTCTTCCATATTTTCTTTCCATCCATCCAGGGAGGATGTGGTGTCACTGTCGAATGGTTTATTTTGCCAATGTCATATTTTTATGGGCGGAGATTTGTGGGACCTATAACTGAGACCGTTATGTGTTTAAGAAAGGAGCTCTATACAATTGATGTTATGAAGTCAAGAGCATGGCCGTTAACAGAGTTTGGACCTTTAGCAGGCCGAGGAAGAGAAGTTGCGCTGGTTGGGTTGCTGTTGCAGGCCCTGTCCATCTTGTTATCGACTGCGGGAGCTTAATCAGGCACGATATTCTCTATACCATTGATTCTTATGCTGTTATTTAACTGATTCATTAAATAACTCTACTCTTCATATAAATGTCTCGTGTGATGGTATGTTGTTTGGTTTCCACTTCCCTTGCTCGTTTGTATTCCTTTTTGGCATTAGAAATGATTGCGCTGGTTGAAGCCTTTATATTGTTTTCTGATTTTAATAAATATTAGTTGGGTGAACCTTGTTCTTAAGTCTAATAAAACAAAAGAGGTGGGGGTCCTGTAATGAACACCCCCTAGTTCCTTGTGTTGGTCTCACGATTTGAATGTTTTATCAAACATTGTTGTTGGACTCAACCTTATAGTTCCTGTTTTGTTCTTATTCTTGTTTCGGTTCGAGATCTGTAGTTCTGGGTTATGTCGGGTATTTGCGAATTAGGGATTGAGTACTGCGAGTGCATTGTGTATAGGTGAATGATGCTTTTCCTGTCTCTATCCTTTTCTTTTAGTCGTTTTAGGTTCTAGTAATCCTTCCTGGTTGGCTTGGTGTGTGCTTAGCTTGACTGATTTTCGAATTGAGCCAAGTTGATATTACTCTCAACTAGGTTAGTTGCTTTTGTTATTTTTTAAATCGCTCGAAGAAATACTTTTATTCTTCAAGCATCATGGTTGATCTTCATAATTTGATATCAATTCATGTTCACCGTTTGGAGATTGTTTTCTTTGGAATCACCTTCTCTCCCTTGGTGACTGTAGTATGTTTGAGGAATGTAGCTGATCCTATGGAATGTCTTCTTTAGACGTTACTCACATTTCTTTTGGATAGCTTAAAATGTCAGAGGAAATACTCTTTTTCGTACCTTGATTTTGTTTCACACATGTTGGAGGATACGAGACCTACTGGATCATTATTGAGGAAATTTTCAAATCTTAAAATTGGGATGTTGGTTTTATGCATAAGAAATTACCCTACGTTTTGCTCCGTAAAGATGTTTAAATTTCATTCTCCTGTGACTTAGAGGTTGGTGTGTTTGGAAACTCATTGGTTGATTGGTTTTTGTGATGATCATTGTGATCGACCTCCTTGCTGTCATTGTAGTAGAATGGTTACATGTTGACCGAGAAGGTTAAAGTCAACTTGTTGTTGACGATGGATCCTTTGGAAGCTATGTATCTGTGTTATGTTCTTCTAATGATCGAGTAACCCTCCCGTAAGATTTATAATGGTTATGTTTGGTCTTGTCAAGTTTGTCCTTTTTCTTAAGACATCCTCTTGATTAGAAGAAAGTTTAATAGAAGGATTGTTAGGATAGGATGTGGCCCATACGGGGTCATTTGTGCGTTTCATTCCTTTCCTTTTCAATTTATTTATTCTGTACTAACATAAAATTAACTGTTTTAGGCACATCACCTTAATATGAATGAGTCATGTTGGGTTAGATATTCTCATGTCGATTGATTGTTTGGGATCTTCCAGTGGCATAGTGAATCCTTGGCTTGGTGAACTAACTTAAACAAATAGGGACAGATCACGTTTGAAATTAATTCTCTTCTTGTAATTGTTTTTGTTTCGAAATGTTATCTTGTTAAAATGACGGTCATTATTGTGATATGAGTGTAATTCACTATGATGTTTATTAATTGCTCCTATGAGAAATGATAATTAAATAGAGTTAGTGCCGTTCCATTTTATTCAGACATTTTATGCTATTGGACAACTCTTTAATTGCTCTTGTTTAGATTCTTAGATTATTTTTCATAATCAACGGTGTTTTCTTCTTCCTTGAAACAGTTAGATAACAACATATCGTCTTAATGTTATAGCTTTTATCGTGCTCGAGTTCTTATGAACCGACATGTGCTAACAAATGTGCAGGGAGGATATCTGAGTAGAAAAGAAAAAAAAAAGAGAGAGAAAAAGAAACACATGTAGAGAGTGGTTTCCAGCCTTCTTAGGAACTGCTGTTGTACGAATGTTTTCCTTTGCTTTAAAACATTGGTATGGAAATTGTGAAGACTATATAGAAGGCATTGTGTTATAATTTTGTATTGTTCTCATGTAGGTTGTTATCGTTTGAAAGTCAATTTGAGAAATATTATTGTCAATAAGATTAAATGAACTTGTTTTGACATGTGTATCCTTCGTTGAATTTTCACTTTTCAGAATATGATTTATCCTTGAATTGTCAGCCTAATTATAATTATCTAAAACATGAATCAACTTGCATCACTTTGGTTACCTTTGGTCATGTGTCGTTTGGTAGAGGACTATGTTTGAACCTAGCAAAAAGAAAACAAGAGAAACAAATATACCCGGTGATCCCACTTAAACTAATCAACAATCTCTTATTGTGGTAAATCCTCAGAACGGTCTTAAGGTGAAATCAATGATTGAATTCTTGGAAGATAATAAGATTATAATAAATAGAAGGAACTTGACTAAGAAACTCTTCGACCTATCTTGCCCGTTGAAAAAGTAAACAGTATACTTATGTCTATCTCTTCAAGTGAAGCCCAAGTGAAACCTTTAATAATTCTGGTTAGACTCTTGCCCCAATGAAATCCTTTTTAACCACTAATAAGATCTTAATGATGAATCCAAGTCTTAGACAGTCATGTACTGTAAAAATAAAATAAAATAAAAATATGACCGCTTAAAAGGGGTAAAACATATATGTTTAAAAGCACAACGTTGAAAACAGTTTGATGAAGTTAAGAGCCTTGATAAACTAACTGCCTCCTAACCAATGAACAAGTTAATCAAGTTAATGAAGCAACCTCTTACCATCCAATAATTGGTTTACACTGTATATTAACATTATCAAGGTAGGGGAAAATTCTTCAAAGGAGACATGACTTTCAGATTCTCCTATCATGATTCCTCTGCGAAAAGTAAAGAATGTAAAAACACTTACAGCTAAAACATGAATCTAAAGAAACCTTGCTGTGGGAAGACCTTGTTGTAAGACTGCTTACTTTAGATGAACCAGTGTGTCCTTAGTGTGTGCCTCATGTTTATCTGTAACCAGTGTGGGTCCGTGTTGTGGAAAGCATGTCTTTAGTTGGTTGTATTTCCTAGAGAACTTGTGTAGTGTCGTATTATCTTCAAGCGAGTCAAAAAAAAAATCCTGTCTTTTACTGTGTTGTTTGTGTGTGATTTTGTGGGTCGCTACTGATATATTTAGAGGCATAATATATAATCATGTTGTCAATTCTTGGATTTGAGTCACGAGTGGTGCTTTTGACTGCGGCATTTTTGTATAATTGGGATATGTATGATATTTTAGTCAAACCCGTTGTTAATTTCGGGGTTGGAAAATTATTTATTGCATTGTATACCTATCGTTGATCATAGTATCTCAATTTCTTGTCCATCTTTAACACTAATTTTTATAGCAATGTTATTTATAAAGCATGAGATGCTCAATTTCCGCTAAATGGGTTACTGTTTACATGGGTTTAGGAGCAAGTGTTAGTATATACATTACTGACTGGTTTTTTTATATTTTTTTGATTAAAATCTTGTTTGAAACGGGTATATAAATCCTAAAATATGATTTTTATTTATTACATTCTGTTTTCTATTATGTGGTATAGAATTTTTTCCAATTGTTTATGAACAAAAGGTATAAAAAATATTAAATTATTAAATTGAACAAAAGGTATCACTATTAAAAGAAATCAATAAGATATTAAATTTTCATTCAATAAATAGCAATCAATAACATATAAATTTTCATTTATACTAATGAAGAATGGTATTGTCGTTGTCATTATTTGAAATTATTTATTCCATGATTAAAAAATCTGTTGTAATTTAGAGTTGTGGGTCTGCTGTAATTTTAGAGTTGTAGGTCTCTCATAAATAATTAGAGGTTTTCTTTCAATTATTTATTCTATTTCAGTTGGAAGGAAAAAATTTAGAGTTGTGCTTTGAGATAATTTTCAATTTCTGTTTGGTTTTAGTTTCTTATTTCTTGTTTCATAAAATGAAGTTGTAGTGATGTATCTAAAGTGTTTTTTAGTTTAAATGAATGTTTAGAGTTATAGAATGTTTAAATTGGCTTACAAGGTTTGAATTTTCATTGCTCCTGTTTGTTTGGTAGGGTGGTAATTTTTTTATCAAATCATAAAGTTAAATTTGAATATGGTTATCAATTTATTTCAAAAGAAATATTGCCCTCGTTACCATGTGATTTTAAAATTAAATTTATGTATTTTATTTGATGGAAAGATTTCAATTTTAGGTTTTGTGATAATATGCTATCCACATTTCAATGTTGGAATGTAGTTTTAGATATATAATTATTGTAAACCAAGTATTTATTCAGTTAATTGAAAATTATTTATTTGACGTGAGATTGGAAACTTTATTATAATGAGTTTTTTTACAATAAATAAACAAAAATGATTAACAGATTATATATAATAGTAATTAACAGTTATTGTTCATATTTACGTCGGAGGCGTGGCTTACTTGCAATAGACCTCCAACGACTACGTCCACCTGCTTGAGGTGCTCAAGCTGCTTAATTTTTCCCTCAGCCAGCTGTCTCTGGTGTTTAGGTAATTAAGGCATCTAAATATGGTTTTAATTTTACAGGGGCAGGCGAAGTTGAAGGAACAACGCAGTCTTGCTGCCAGGACGGCGAGCTGGACGATGCGCACTCCAGGACCCTGCGAGAGAACAGAGAGTTGAAGGAACAACACAGTTGCAGGGCTTGCAAAAACAACCATTCTTGCATTCTGTTGCCCTGCAGGCATCTGTCTCTGCAAAGATTTCAATACCAGATTCGACGCTTGCCCGCTCTGTAAATCCGCTAAGACTGCAAGTGTACAAGTTTACATGTCTTAGACTTTCTGGACTGCCCCAGCGCCTCTGTAAATAACACAAAAAAACAGGATAATTCTGACTTGGTATTCGTTTCTAACAAATAGCTAATTGTACATGGAAAATTTCTTTTAGGCCATATAAAAACTAGACTGGAGTTTTGATTTTGATGAATTTCTGGTGTTGCGATTGATGATTCTCTTAAAAGATTGTTCTTGTTTGATTTGTGATGTTTTAACCATTTTGCGTTTTGGGGGCATTTTTCCAATGTTTGGCGTCACATACAACATAATCCTGTCTTCCAAGCTCTAGAGTCAATGAAAGGAAAACCGTTCTAATTAATGAAGATTCGTGTACGGTGCAGGTGATACGAATGATACGATTATGGTTTCTTGGAAAAATTTAAGTGGTGTTTTAACCAGGATTCGATTGAGGTAGTTATGAAAAAACACGAAATAAGTTTTAGAAACATCGAACACAGTTAATATCTGTTAATACTGTGTCTCACAATAACCCCTGAATATCTCACAACGTTACAATATGTGTGCTCATTCCTCCTCGTCAGGGTTCAGATGAGATGAACAGAGTGGGGAGTTTGTTTTTCCTTTCAATTAGTTGCAAATTAATATAGATAAATCTTGGTATAAATAAAATATTCAATTATTGGGGTTTCTATGCCATACAAACTTGTTATTTAACGAGTTGAAATCTAAATCTTGTTAATAATTAGTATTTTATTAGTGTGGTTTACTAATTTTGTACTTAGGGGCAGATGCTTAGTTTTTTTCGTTCGTGGTAGATGTTATCGTAGTATTTCATGAAATTTGCAAATGCCTTCCAATGTATCATCTACTACTTTTCCCCCTCCTAACTTAGGGTTTATGTTGAGTATTCAAACATCCTTTACATATGTCCAAGTCATTAGGACTTTTGCTCTGTTGTATCCAACGATTTGGTCCCCTTTGCCATTTTTCCACGCCATCCCTATTTACTATTGGATGTCCATTTGGGAGTGAGTAGAGTCGTAATTTGAATGCACTTGTTTATAGATATACAAACATTACAATTCATTTACACAAATGAAAATTTAGAAAATCTCATTTATTGTTGGGCGAAGAATCTAAATTGCCAACATCAGTTGAAAACTTGAACAAGTGCTAACCCAAAATTGTATTTTAACCAAAATGAGATGTAAAGCACATATTTAACAATACAGTGTTCATCCAAATGCTTCTACCATTGACCTCCTCTTGCTTGAATTTCTATTTACGACACACTTTGATAGTGTAATTTAGCATTTTTTACATTTTATTATGTAAAGTAACCAAAATCAAATAAAATATGCATTCTTGTTGCTTCTTACAATATCCATTCTCTCTATCAACAACAACCCCCCCTCTCCCACCCACACTCCCTGACAATGACCCAATTCATACGTGATAAGTTCATATACCTACGAAACCACAAAAGTAAGAAAAATTACTTGTTTATAACCTTACATTGTCTATTTACTTGATCGTGTAGAGTGACCTTGCATTTCCTATGGCAATCTATCCTCCTAAACATCCATTTTGGTAGTAGTCATTATCTACTTGCTTTTTTTAGGGTTTGATTACCACTTGTTGAAGATGTAAAAACCCTATCCCTTTTAGGAGGAGTACTTGTGGATCTTTTCCCTCTAGCTCTTCTTTTTGGAGTCAGGTGAAAGCCTTGTTTTTCCAGCAACTAAAAATCAAGATCTTGAATACCTTGTACTCTTTGACCTTACGTGTATCTCCTCTCCGCTACGGTGTTATTATTGTTGGTCTATTTGAAGATTGTTTTAGTGGGATGCATAGAACATTCCCCACGGTGGGCAAGCAACAATTCAGGGGACAAAAGTCTCTCCTCTTTATGGGAGAGGTTCCTTATTTCACACACACAAAAAACAAAACTACTTATTCAAAAATTTACAAACTATCAATATTGAAATGAGGATTTTGATGTTGGAATTATTCTCGTATCAATAATATTTCAATACAGAAGATATAGGGAGAATAAGAATTCATTAGAGGAAACAACAACATTAAATAAGCAAGACTGGCTAGAAGGAAATTCTAAGTTCACTTCTCACCTATCAAGAACATGAATGCTCTCCTTGGTTACCCAAGATCACCAACTATTGCAATAAAAGAGAAGGGAAGAAAGAAGCACTTTTAGGAAAATAGATGGCAAAGAAATGCCCTACTAATGCATGCATAAAACTTTAAGAATCATATGAATTTGTATATATCCAAATAACCCATGAGATATAAATGTTTCAGACATAAAGTTCTTTACACTACATCCAATAGGTTGAACACAAAATTTCCCACATGAATATAAAAAAACACATAAACAGATCAAAGAATAAAACAAAAGAATGAGACAGAAGGCAAGAGGAAATATTTTCTTCTGTATTGATTAGAGTTGTGCTTCTTAAATTCCAATCATCAAAATCCATTCCTTTTACAATGGAAAGAAGTTCCTTTTATAGCCACCAAGACATATTACAACTATAGTCTCTTTAGTTTCCTTTCTTTTAATTAAACATTAATAAAAAAACTATCATACTTTAAGTTGGCTCTAATTACAAATTACATTATTAAAATAATGCAAACTTTGGAATACATGGAAAATTAAAAGAAAGACTTATGCACTAGATAAGGGAACATTTGAAGAGGGAGTTGCTGCATAGTCTTCATCTTGAGAATCTGATTCTTGAACTTTACAAGTGCTCTAGAAATCTCCATGCCTCAAGGAATAGTGGTGTTTGCATTAGCATTTTCCATGTCTTTCTAAAACTCTAAATTTTATGAAAACATTTGTTTGCTTCAATGATTATAGTTTGCAGTGCACATACCTCTTTCATTTTTTCCATGGTGATGATGTCAGATTTCAACAATTTTTCTTTGATGAGAGCTTTGAATTATGTCTATCTACAAAGTCTAAATCCTTAAATATCATAACCATACAAATGATGTTAAGTGTAATTTTGGTCCAAGATAAGATAATTGCTATAGTGTTAGTGTACTTATGTTTCTTGACAATCTATTTGAATTTCACTCTTATTGGCCTATAAGTGACCTTTTGACTTGACCCCCTGTTTACCTCTTCTTTTTTTTACATATTTAGGGTTTTCTCATATCCCCTCAGTTTGCACTTTCAACTATATGTTGCTTTGTGTGTAAAGAGTCCATACTATATGCTTTTATATAGAGAGTCACTTCTAGCCTACCCAGTGGCATGTTTATTAACATATGTGAAGGCACAATTTTGCTTTGGTCTGAAGAAATCCTTTGAAATAAACAAATGATGTCAAGCACAAATTCTCTTCCCCTTTTGTTGGATATATTTCTTTTAATTTGGCCAACATATGTGATTTACATCATTATACCTCATCTATAAATGACTTGGTTCAACTTTTACAGTACATGGTTGTTTTTGAGTGCATTGCATAAAAATGAAGAAAGGAGTCAATATTTCCCACAAATTTGGTTTATGCTGATGCATGCGTATTCTCTGAAATAGATATGTGATTTGCACCAGTTTTATCGATAATTTATCTATTTCATAGCATCACAAAAATTGTCCTAACTGTAATATGCAAAGGATATAAACTAATGTCTCGATTGTAAACCACACAATTTTTCGTATTGTGCAAGCCACCTTACCCTTTCATAGTTCCTATTGTGGAGCATTCCACCAAGATGCAAGCATACTATTAATTTCATAATGTGATTGTGGAAGCTTTTATTCGTGTACAAACTTATGTAGTATGACATTAAATCTGCTCCAAATTAACTTAGTATACCTTAGAACGCATTGTGTTTTAGTTCCTACATTAGAGCTAGCATACTTCTTTTCTGAACTTGGCTTGGTGTGTGCAGTAACAATTTATTTGCATTTACAAAGGAAATCTTATTATTAGACCTGTTAAAACTCTCTTGTTTACTGTTTATTTCAATTTGGTATTTTCCTTTTGTAATGTTGTATGCAACAAGTATTTGTAATTGTTGTATATTCTTGTGTTTGTTTTGAGTACAACCTTGTTTAATGCCAACATCTTGTGCCTTTCGTACCTTTGAGCTCATCATCTCATCCATTATAATATATATAGATAATAAAAAGGAACACTTGAATTTAGTTCATCATCTCATCCAATTAGAATATATTTGTTTCATTTTGTGCAGATCTCCTTGTTACAAATTTACTATGGGAGGGCACTAATTGTGGAATTAATTGTCTGATGCAGTTAGAATACATCATTTGATTTTGTGCAAATCTCATTGTTACAAAATTAGTATTGGAGGGTCTTGTGTAAAAGGATGTTCATTTGATTTCATATAGTATGTATTGTGATGAAGTTAATATTCTTGTATAGTTATGATGATGGTTCTTTGGTTTCATTTTGTAGCCACAACTAGAAAGTGGTGACAAAGATATGTCCATTGTAATTATTTGAACGCAATCTGGATTCTGAAACTATTTCATATCACTCTAAATCTGTCTGGAACTATCCATATTACTCTATGGCACAATTCTTTTTGATCTCTTTCACTAAGATTTTTGAATTTGTAACTCATGCAAATGCCTTTGTCAACTTCCAGTTATAATGCCTCCGTTGGCACTTGATCGTCTGGGTGAGTTTATGCCTTACTAATGTTTTTTTGGCTCTATAATACATTTTAGTGTCCATCTACTCTATTTTGGCCATTTTTCCCATATTTGCATCTTGATGGATATTAGAGTTTCTTTCTTTTGTGGTATAGATCTTTAGTCTAATTGGATTTGTTTTAGTGATTTACAACATCTTTACACATAGACTATCCCATGCTTTTTGAGCTTCAGAATCCAACCACACAGCTGTATGTCACATTGTGGGGTGCTTGAATTCATTATTGAGGAGGGCATGATTTATATGCCATATTGGGTATGTATAAACAATCCATAATGGTAAATTGTGAGAGTTCTTTCAGGTCTATTTGACACCAAATTTTATAGTATTCTTAGAGTTATGAAACTTGGTGTTGTGCTATTTTTGGTATAAGATGATGCAAAATATGCTATTAGAAGAGGGTGATACATTGAAAGTAAAAATGCTACTTTCCCAAAGGGACATATGTCAAATTGTAGCCGCACACAAAGGATTTTCTTGACATATCCAATCCAAAAGCAATGTAAGTACCTATTCTTAGTTCTATATATTCATGCCTCACATTCTAAGTGCAATGTATAAATTCTTCATATTCAAATTCTCTTCTTAAAGATAGTGACTTGTAGCAAGTATAAATATGAGATGCAAAAAACATGAATGGAAATTATTTCTCTAGAAAATTTGGTGACTTATTTCTTTAGTTCTTGCAGTTTGGAGACTACTTTAAGGAACTTCTCTTGTTTGACCTCAGGAGATAGCATTATGGTAGCTTACAACAACAAGCAATATTACATAGATATAGTTGAGACAAAACCTACATCTGCCATAAGTATTATTGAGACAAAATGTGAAGTGGACTTTGATCCTCTTCTTGATTACAAAGAACCATAAAAAGTACCATCTGTACTGTTCTTTGGAAGTACAATACCATCTCAAGGTGCACATTAGTTAGAATATTACAATTCCTTTTATATAGGTAGTTTTTGAGGTCACCACCAAGCAAGATACCTCATCTAGTGTATGAGACTCCCTTGTGGAAGGCCAAAAGGGAATTGTTTTTTCATTTACCTTATATATTGTTTAACAAGGTGTACAATCCTATCCCCCCTAGATTTAAACCTATGATTTCCTCAATGAAGTACATACGCCTTCACCATTAAGCCCACTAAGGATGGATTTAGTGATTTTTATTAAAACCATTATGAATACTTTTAAGACGCTGTGATTGAAATAAAAACAAAAAGGATACTTTGTAGAGTTGGCATAGGTTTGAATCTGAGGGGGGCATGTTATTGACACCTCATTTGTTATGAACCTTGACGAATCCCAATTGAAATTGATAAAAATAATATTAAAAGTGTGCATTGAAAAATTTGAATTATAAATTTATGAGATGTGAAAGGAAACAAATTTAATAAGCAAATCTTTTTCTCAAAACAAGCAAGAAGATCCTACTTTGATTACCAACCAAAACTCGAGATGAGCCACTCCTAATTTTATTCCAAATAATCATCTCCTAATTACAATATGTCTTACTAAAAATAACTTACATTGGCTTCATCACGAAGCAATCTAAAATAAACTAACCATTGCTTCATCATGAAGCAATATGAAAATAACTAATCTTTATTTAACAACAAAGAAATCTACAAATTTTTATAGCCAATGTATATATAGTCATTGCATGGATTTATTTGTTGTTATTCTCTAAAATAAACTAAACCTTATCTCTTAACTATGCAACTACCTAAACTTGAACAAATTCTATCTTTATGCTTCATTTGCATGAATATTTTCTCAAATATATTTTATTCTTTTCTTCCCCTTTTTCATCCCCCTTTAATTTTCCTTTTTTTGTTTGTCTTTTAAAATAGACATTTTCTCATAAGATGTGTTCACCTCATTGCAATTTCCCCTTGCCTGAATTGTAAATGGTGAAGGTAGGTCTTTCAATTGCACCAGCTATTTTATAATGACTCAATTCCTTAGCCTTCTATCTCAATTTGAAGGTCATTTATCTTCAAGAGGAAAACAAACTTGAAACCTGATTTGATTGTGGTTGGAATGACGATATATCTTTTGTATACATGTCCAATTACATGGCAAAGAATGATAGCCCATCAATTTTCACTATGGAAATCAATGCTTTAGTAGTGTCATATAAATGGATGATGGTATCTTCCTTACATTAGATCTATTGTCCTTAAACTCAAGTTACGTGAGCCCAAGCGCCTTATATTTGTTTGGAGATAGTGCAAGTTACTTTGCACTGAAGGCATTCTTTATTCAATTTTCACAAAAAAATGTTCTCTTTTGACCTGTCACTCCATGTGGTCTATTTCAACGCCTATCCACACTTGTAGCACTCAAGACAAAGGGCTATTTTTCCACAATGTTATCCACAAAATATTCAATTTGTGGAAAAAATGTAGATTAGCAACATTAAATGGATGGTCTTTATAATATATAATGTAGGTTTTTCACAATTTCATAAAAGTAAAATTTAATTTGTGGAATATTCATAATCCTATAAATTTATTGTAGAAAAATCACAATTTCTCTATATTTGAAGAAATAAAATCTCAAACTATAATTAAAGAATACTCTAAATAAAATGTAGATTGCAATTCCTAATTTCCACATCATTCTAAAATTTAAACAAAAACTATTTAAAAATTATACTGATTATGTATCATCTAAAAATACAATATATAGACAAAAAATATATCATAATTATAATATTTTGAACCAATTTTTATCAAAAATAAATAATCACATAATTTTTAAGATTTAATTTTATTATTAAAAAATTAAAGCCATTGGAAGTTAAGTTTGGTATTATTCCCAACTCACTCTAATTGTTGACAATCTACATTTAAAAATTAAAACTCTTATTGTGGATAGTGTACATTAATAAAAGAAATAGTGATAATAATGAGAGATGCAAAAAAAAAAAAAAAAAAATCATAAATGATCTACACATCCAAAATTTCATTATTTTGTATGTGGATAATCTACATAATATTACAAATATTATTTGTGAATAATTTACACTACTACAAATACCCTTAGGTTGTCTAATATATGTAGAGGCTCCATGGGAAATAAATTGTGAAAAAATCACATTGATAGTATAGCTCACTTACATTATTGCAAATAATATAATTATAAATAAATAATAATTAGATCAAGATAATTTCATTATAATTATATATTATTTATTGTTCGAAAACTACATTACCTTAATAAAGTTTGTGGATAATCCACAATATTTTGATATAAATGTTTACTATGGGAAACCATTATCACTATTAATATTAATATTCTTATAAGTGAATTATCTCGTAACACAAACTTTTATTATTAAGACTATTCAAACACAACTCCAAGATTAATATTTACCTTACGTATAATAAAGAAAATGTCTATTTTTTTATTAATATTAACTATAGTTAAAAATAGATTATTACATTATACAAACAATTAATTAAAATTTAAAATGAAAATGAAAACCACTTATTAATTTTTATTTAGAATATTTATATAAATAAAATATAAATAGACAATTAATAATATCTTAAAAATTAAATAAAATTATACACAAACAAAATTATTCCAGCTAAAATGAAATTATATAATTTATTTAAAATAATGATGGTGTAGAATAGCATTTTCCTATTATTACTATTGACATTGATATCACATCTCTATATATAACTTACATTTTAAAGGAAAGAAATCATATAAATCTGAAAATGAATATATTTATAAGATCTTGAAAATAATGATTTTATACTTTAATAAACTTTGATATATATTAACCATGTAGATTCATGTAAAATGTAAACTCTCCTATTGTTCCATTATTTCCTACATGTGTGTATCATAATAGTAAAACATTACATTTTATCATAACATTTAAAACACATAATATATCTAGTACATTTGAAATCACATTAAATTAAAAATTATGATATTTTAATAATTCTCGGGATTGTGATACAAGAAAATAATTTTTACTACATATTGCTTAAGAGAGGTCAACAGTTGTGTATAAAAAATACATATTATACTAAATTATTGTATCAAGAAGTTACAAATCGGCATGTATTTAGGAAAAAAACCATTTAGAGTATATAACAACATAGGATGATAGAAGAAAACAAAAGATTGAATATAATCATCACATAACCAATCAATCATTATTTGAGTATAATTACATCATTTACAATGTCACCAACATTCACATACCAATAAAAATATATTAAATTTGGGATTAAATTTTAAATGAAAAAATATTTAAATAAATGAAGGAATACATCTATAGAAATAAATAAATTATTAAACATTATATATATATATATATATATATATATATATATATATATATATATATATATATATAAACTTATAATACTTAAAAATATATTTTTAAATTGGGCTCCTCATACTACTTAAATTTAGGGAAACCTAATTCTTTGTGGAGATCACGTATTAATTCAAACTGAAGTAAAGTTTTAGGTTTTCCAAAAATATTGTTGACTTTTTCTAATGTTTCCATATTTCCATAAAAATAAAAAGTATTCCCTCCAAATCTGTTTTTAATATGGCGCAGATTTTTGGATCTCTGTACAAATGCAAATTTTTAATTCTTTTTAGACTTTGAAATTGAACATTCCTGTAGCTGGGTTCGTATTTTTTTGGTTTAGAAACTTTTGCAGCAGGAGGTATTCAGCGCAAAAACTCCTTCAACCTTTCTGGTATGTGCATGCAATGTTTTATTTTTTATTTTGAATGAATAAAGAATAATAAATATTTTTTCAGGTTTTGTGTTTTTAGTATATTTTAAATGTGTATTCATTGCTGGTTTCATATTTTATAGGTAAGAAATGTAAAGGAAATGAAAAAAGACTATTGAAAATGAGTATTAGTTTATTTGGCTGTGCAAAAATACTTGATAAAATTATATTAGCAGAAAACTATGGTTGAAGAAACTATTCAATGATGCATGTAGATCCTGTCCCTGTAAATGGTATCTCAGAGCTGGAGATGGGGGGATTTTGGTTTGTAGCTGTAGAAGAACTTGAATTCTTAAAGTTCTCAATCCATTGACCATGGAATCCAAAAGGATTGAAGATGCAAGACTAAGCAGGAAAAGCAGGATTTTCTTTTACATGAAAAAATACCATGATGATGTGGGTATCCTCATCAAGTTTGATTCACAGGATGAGACTTCTCGGGTAATTGTTAAAAATTGTTTTGATTTACAAATCTACAGATCAGAGATGGGAAATCAAAACTGCCCACTTCAACAAAAGAGTGAGTGGAAGCTTGTGACAATCAGACAATTTCCAAACATTTTGATGCATAACCAGAGAATTTACAATTTTTCAGCACAGGGGAAAGATGTGGGTATGCATGAGGTCTTGGGAATTGTTATGTACAAGGGCAGAACAATGATGGTTTGCAAGAATAAGACGAGGAATATCCCATTGGATAGGGATACTCTGTTTGCTAAACATGAATCCGTGCTATTGCACATTAAGTTGCTTCCCAATTTGATTTTTTGTGGGAGTTATTTTGTTTGACGTAATACAGGTAAGTAATGCCCATGTAAGCTACATGATTTCTATAGATGTAGATACTGGGGAGCTGAATGTTTGGCCAGGTGTTTCTCAACAAATATTCAATGTCAGAAATTGCTCATCTATCTCATTGAGATTTTTTCCACGCACTTAAATATACAGAAATTAGTTTTGACCCAATGATGATTTGGAAAATTTCTTGTTATTTTTTCCTTTTGTTCTAACCATAGAATTTTGTTCATTCATTAAGAAATATATATAAGGCAATATGTAAATATATTAACTTGTGTTTTCATTGTTAATGAAGGAATTTGAAGAAAGTGAAGGATCTGACTTACCTGATGGAATGGAGATTGAAGAACAAGAAAATCCTTTGGAAAATCCTTTGGAATGCAACACTTCAGCCAATGCTCATGTCCAGTCAAGAGAATGCAACGCTACAATCAACACTCCTTCACAAAGTGCTCCTGTCTAACCAACCAACACTATAGCTAGCACTTCTATCTAATCAAATAAAAATGGTTATTTATAAAAATATATGAAATATCTAGATTTCATATATTTATGAAATAAACATGCAAAAATAAAAACTATTTTTATTGCATATTTTTAGGAGATTTATGTCAATGAAACTATTTTTTTTATTAATAAATATTATTTTCATATATTGTATTCAAAAGAGTGCATGCGCATGTTTTAAAGAGAGAAACATCTCTATTAGAAATAATTTATTTATTAATAAACTAATGTTAAGTTTATTGCATGGAATGTTTTCAAATTTGTATTTAAAAGTTTTATCTCTAATTCTTATTGTTTGACTACGGTTCTAAAAGAGCAGTTTATTGATTAAAAACTATGTTAAAATGTCTTATTTACATGCAATGTGGGTTTATGATCATTATTAAATATTTAATTTATTTCAAATTTATTTGATTTAATATTTTCTTGTGTAAAAATATATTTTTAATTTAATATTAAATTTAAGTAATTAATATTATGAATTTAAATAAAATAATTACAATAATATTCTATTATTTAATATATTTTATTATAATAATTAAAATAAATATTTTATTTAAATGAATATTAATAAGTAAAAATGTGAAATAAAAAATATAATATCTAAGATTTATTATAATAAAAAATTTAAATTGTGAAATAAGATTATAATTTTTAAAATTCTAATTTTGCGAAAAATAAGTGCAAATAGTTACAACTTTAAAATTGAGAATTTATCTACAATTAAGTTCTAATTATTGTGACACGTCATAATTTTATAATTGTGGATCTACAACAATAAGTAATTTGTGAATATACACACAAAATGTTCAATTGTAGGTATGTAACAATAGTAAAATTATGACAAATTCCACAATTATATTATTGTGAATTTTTTACACTTATTTTCATTGTAGATAATTTCACAAATTTTGTCACGTTTTATGTTTCCACAAAATTATTGTAGGTGGAGTCCACAAAATTGGATTCACAATTTGAACTAAAATATCCACAACAAAAATGTGGAAAATTTGTGGATACTATACCCTTTGTCTTGTAGTGTAGGTTACAGTTTTTGAGGTTGGTTCTATAGAGGATGTGCTTGGTTCGGTCACATCTATATCTACTATTTATACCATTATCCATAAAGATGGAAGTTGCACGCAATGGTGCATGATTGCAATGCAAGCCTAGACATCATATAGCATATTCATAATCTTATGGAGGAGCTTAGGTGATGAGGCTACAAAAATGTTACCATTCGAACATGCTTGCACTGAAATACGTATGCTAATATATATCAACTAATAATACCTATTAAAAATTTTGAAGTCACCACATTCGAGTAGATAAGCCTAACAACTAGAGTTAATGCACCCCTCTTTCTAGCACCCTCTATTCACACCACAACGGCCTTATGTATTTGGATGGTTACAACACAACCAATCGATGTTTCAATTATATTAGGTATAGAGGTCACGGCCATGAAAACTATTGCACACATACATGCCTCCACTAGTTCAAAGTCTAGGTCATCAGCCGAAGTTGTTGCAACAATTATACATATCTTCACATAACTAACTTTCCTTACCCAACTTATTCCCAATTGCTTAATGTTAACCAATGTCATAAAAAAAAGAATATGAATACAAAAGGTTCTTGACATTGCATTTGTATGTATATAAATATGCCTCGTGTATCGTGCTCGAAGATGATGCTAGAACTATACACGAAACAACTTTTTATGACACAACCAATACAAAGAATGCCCTCTTCCCCATGTTAAAATTTATCCTTCCCATTTCAACAGTTATCCATAACAGTAACACGCAATACCCCAATCAACCGTACCCAAAAAAAATGTACACTAACCAACCCACGCTACTTCCCTGAAACCAAACGCACAACACACACTACAAAACCACACTAGCAAAATACTCAACCAACACTACATATACCACCCAAAAAAAAACAATACACCTACACCCCTCCCAACCACTAACTAACGGTGTAGATTTGCTCCACTAGGAGCGACCACTAGTCAATATTAGTCTTGCATGGATATATTTGTTTGAAGGCATAGATGATCGTGAGTGTTGTTTTGTAGTTGCAAGAGTTTCACCTTTGCATAGCATGGATTTCAATGAATCATCTTGAAGCTTTCTATGAGTTAGAGTCGTGAATATGGTTATCTACCCCAAAGTTTTACCAACCTCATTTTTATGGAAATTTGAGGGAGCATGGATTCCTTTGAGTCTAAAGTAGCTACCTAGTGGCCTTAGAAGCCTAGTTTATAATTATGTGGGAGCTACTTTGTGTGTCTCGATAGCACTTTTACCACCTAGCTATTGGTAATAATCAAAGTCTAAGATCTGAATAAAGACAAGGAAAAGTACCATAGTTTACTCAATCTTGGGAATTTTACCAGATTTTGGGATTGTGGGATCTGTTTTGGTTCTCTATTTGGCTCAGCTTGAGCTCATTGCAGTATTATTTTCTTTGCTCACCATGTATTCTCTTTGGCACTGCTCGGTCCATTGTTGGATCTCCTTGAGCTCATACCATGAGCTCTATTTTTCCTTTCACGACATTTATTATACTCGGCTCGGCACTTCGTCTATCAACACGACCTTATGCAACTGGTTTTGCCCACAATTTTGACTTAAATGGCCTGATCGCAACTGGTTTTTGCTATTGTATTTAAATCTAAGTTGAAATAAACAAAAATTGGTTTATACTTTCGATCAAACTTCACTCGATTTTTCAGATTATATAGATCAAACAGATCTTGTTGTGTCCAAAATGCTAAAGGATTTATTTCGTTTTGATTGGCAGTAATTTACTGTTATAAACAGTTTCACAGAATTGATTTTCAATACTTTCAGTGATTGTCATTAGAGATGCAACCAAAGGATTGATTTTAGCACTTCCCTACTTACAAACAGGGGTAACATCCATAGCCTGGGTTTGTGGGATTTTGTGGGCAAAGCAAATTCATTTAACTACAAATATCCAATAAGATATTTTTGTCGTGTCAATTTTCTTTCCTCGTATTATTTCTACACTAGCTAATAGAGCCTAATAGACCACAATCCGTCAAAGAAAAACTCCAAATTCACTATATGAATAATAATATAGTATCTGACACATCACAGATAACATTTCATCTTATATTTCTAAACAGCTGTTATTTTTGCCATTGTCAATGCCAGGCGCTTACAAAAGGCAGTGAAGCAGGCCATTATACTTCTGTTTTTTCGTTTACTGTAACAGTTTGCACACATTTAAGCCAAAACTCAGTCTACTCTGCCTCTGGTTTACGTTTCCTCTGACAATTTTCGGCGGCCAAGCGACGACTTCATTTTCTCGAAAACGTAAGTTACTGAAAATTAAATAGACTTTATATTTTCTTGTATTCTATCAATCTGAACTTCTGTATTTTGAATTATTCTGTTTTGGGCATGCCGTATTTATAAAAAAATCGCTCTAGTTACCGAGGGAGTTTCACGTCTGTGAAACATTAAGTTTGGGGGTCTTGTGTCTACTACGTTTTTAAAGCTAGGTCTTGAAAAATATTTAGTAAATTTAGCATTAACCTTGTTCCTCTGCGTTTTAGCAAGAAAATCCCATTTGCTGAGCAATTAAATTTTGCCCTACGTTTTCATCCATATTGATATGTTTTTGAACTAAAATAATTTGTCTTCTTCTTTATGTTGGCACGTTTTGGGTTAAATTGCAGTAGTAATGTTCTTATTTAGTGGCACTAATTACACCATTACTTGCATTCACCATTTCCTTATAACAAGACAAACAAAAATAAAGTCAATTGAAACTGTCTACGACTGTTGAGTTCACATTTTCTTCGTAATGTCTAGTTAAATTTGTAAATTTATACAATAAATCATTTTCTGTTTTTGGGGGTGCTCTCAGCAAATCGGCTATCTCGGCTCAAACGTGCACCATCTAAAATGCTTGAACAGATTTTATAATATTTGAAGCGCAATTGCATCATTCAATATGCAAAGCCTCAATCTACAACATGATGCAGCGTCAATGGCAAGAACTGGGCACTTCGTGGCTCTTGTTAAGATATGTATTTCATAAGTTTTCCATCTTAAAAGGGTATATATCCCACTCATTGTATATAAATAATGTTTATGGAGCATGCACACTATTATATTTAATGGAATTGAAGGCCCGTAACTTATAGGACCTACCTAACTCCAACTTCTAGTGATTCTGATCTCATTTAGATGTGGGGAACCATATCTAATGAGGGTGTCTTATTCAGGGTGTCTTATTCAAAATAATACTCGGGGTATTGCATCATCTTTATTATCCTCTCGAAGGCATTCTATATAGCCTTTAACATAGCAATTAATTGTTTTTACTTGTTCAATCATATCTTGCCAAGTGTTATTTACTTTGTTTATATGCAGTTTTACATAAATAAATATTTATTTCATTTTTACAAAAAGTTTAATCTGATTTTCTGATTGGCTGAGATATTTTTATAGGCATATTAGGATTTTATGATTAGTTTAAAAAGTTATTTTTCTTACTCACCACTCAGAAAGTGACATGTAGCAAATATTTAATTTTTCTATAGTTCAAACATATAAAAAAATTCTACAAGTCATAAATGATCTCTCCATTGAATGCAAATTCTGACAAGTCTTGTAGGAGACGATTGCATGTAGGACAATACATTTATTATCCTTCGGCAGCAATAAATCCATCTTGAGTGCGCACATCCCTATTTTTATGAATGACTCCACTATTTTCATGGAACATTTTTGCAAAGCAATTTTATTTTCATGAATCGTGTATTCCTCAACAAATCCCCCACTGATTCGGCTAAATTCCTGCAATTGATTGCCCTAAATTTATACAAAAGGATTCTAATCCAAACGAATGGGTTCAAGTTGTCAAAAATAGTAAGAAACCACCTCCGTTGGTTGAAGTTGTAATTCAAGCAAAGTTTGAAGAAGATAGACAAAGACAAGCCAAAGCCCTTAATCTGCGAGTCAAAGGATTAACCAACCAAGAAAATGCCATCCAAACAACGTCCAACTTCATTACTAATGATTTAGGACTGCCTACTATATCACCAGATAGAGCTTGGTTCAATCAAGATGACTCTTTAGTTATTCACTTTCGCACATCACAAGATAGATTGGAGGTACTTAGATCAAAGAAAAAATTGTTTGATCGTGTTGACAAAATTTATCTAGATGAGGATTTAACTAAGATGCAACAAGAAGAGGTAAAAGAAAGTAGGAAGAAAGTTATTGATGCCAGAAAGCAAGGGAAATGGGTTGTAATCCATAATGGAAGGGCTTGGATCAAGGATTCTCCTCCTGATTGGTGGACTAAACCTTGGCCTATTTCTACATGACGTCAGAGCTCAAAACATGGTCTACAACCTCAATTACAATTGCAGTTTGGAATTGTGGCGGTTATCTTTTTTTTGCCCCAGGGTCTTCTGAAGATGTGATTCTTAACTCAGATGTCATTTTTCTCATGGAAACTCATGAAACCAAGGAGAAACCTCTACCCTCATATGCAGGATACTCATGGATTAGTGTTCACAGACCACAACTTCGACATGGCACAAAAGGCTCTGGTGGAGTTGCTTGCCTTTATAGAGATCATCTCCATTCCTCTATTCAATTTGAAGGATCTGATGAATTTGCAAGGTTTCTATGGATATCACTTACAAGAAGACCTCCTTTGCAAGAATCTGTATATTGCTACACTGTTACTTCCCCCCACAATATTCAAATTATGCTCCAGCTCTTGATGGTGAATCTCCCTTTGTAGACTTACAACCGGAAATAACAAAATACTCGCTTTTGGTGAGGTTCTTCTTCTTGGTGACTTCAATGCCTAGATTGGCCACCTTCAGTGTGCTAATCATGATCTTCACAATGACCCATTGATGATTTATGAAGTTGATCAACATGAATCAGGGCTTCAACGTTATTCTGCAGACTCTACGGTGAATGCTTATGGACAACACCTAATCAAATTGGGTGAATCTCATGATCTTGTTATCTTGAATGGTACGAACACTTCCCTAATTCCAAAGGCTTTACTTGTTTCCCTTATTCTGGTGGAGCTAGTGTTGTAGACTATGTTATATCCTGTAAATCTTTTTCTTTGAGTATATATGATCTCCAGATTTCGACTTCTCCCCCACCTCTCACAGATCATGCCATTCTCTCTTTTCGTACGCCTCTTGCCACACCTATTACAACATCCTCCCATGTACTCTCACAAAAACGTACTACTATCCATTTTGACCATGCATATGATGAGAGTTACACTAATATCCTCAAACCGACCTCATGAACATTTATGATATCTTAGACCCAGTTGAGAGGGCTACTAGACTATCACATGGAATTATGGATGTTGCATTTAAGGCTTTCCCCCACTCCAATCATACTTCCCGGCTCCATACCCATGGTCATTTCCCGAGAAATTCTTGGTACGATGTGGATTGTAAAAATGTTCACAAGTTAACTAAACGTATTATGACCGAAACTCCCTCTAAAGCCAAGCTGGCCCAAAAGCTTTATAGAATCATTCTTAGAAGGAAAAAATGACAATACTTGTATGATAAACAAAGAGCTACCATATACCAAATCCGGTTTAATCCCAAGTCTTTATGGAGATCATTTTTACCCAAAAAATCTATTTGTGCCATTACCGACCCACATACCTGGTTTACCTATGCTACCTCTCTCTATGATGCTCCCAATCAGCCCTCCATTCATTTGAATCCTAGACCACCCAAGTGTCATTTCTTCACCGATAAGATGGTCCTTAAAGCCATCTATAAACTCAATTCCAATAAAGCCCAAGATGTGGAAAATTTAAAAGTTGAATTCTTCCATCATAGTCCAGTTGTTCTTGTTGTCCATATTTCCAATCTTTTTAATTTTATTGTTCCTCATGGTCTTCCTCCCTCTTGGACTTCCCATATTATACATCCCATCTTCAAATCTGGAGATTCTCTTAAACCAGAGAACTACCGTACCATCATGATTGGGCATACTTTGGCTAAGCTTTTTGCTACAGTACTTGATGATTATATCTCACAATGGGCAGAAAAGAAACGGATCAGGGCAAAAGGTCAAGCAGGTTTTAGGAGGAATCACCGAACTAATGATCACATATTCACTTTGGTTGCCATTATAGAGGAAGCAAAGGCTAAAAAATAGAAGGTATATTGTTGTTTTGTGGACTTCCGTAAGGCATTTGATACAGTACCTAAGACATCTTTTGATTCAGAGGCTAAAAGATTTGGGTCTTCCTGACATGGTAATTTCTCTTGTCATGACTTTATATGAGAAAAATTTTGGGCATATTCGTACCAAATTGGGCACTACTAATGACATTCATAGTAACATAGGTGTGAAACAAGGTTGTCCACTATCGCCTACACTTTTTGGGCTCTATATTGATGAATTAGAGGATCTTATCTCCACAGACTTAGGTACCATGAATGGTTGTAGCCTCCTTGGGATCTACATTGCTATTTTATTGTTTGCAGATGACATTATTTTGCTTTCACACACAATTATAGGGCTTCAAAATCAGCTTGATGCATTGAGTGATTTTTGTGATAAGAAAGGCCTGAAGTAAATCTTGCAAAGACAAAACTCATGGCATTTAATACAACCAAGAAAGTAGCATCTACAATGAATTTGTTGTACAAAGGAAAACAAGTTGAGGTGGTGTACTCTTACACCTACTTGGGTGTGGTTTTCTTTGGTCCACCTTTTAGCTTTGTTCCGGCAATAGAAGCAAGACTGAGCAAAGGGTATGCAACATTGACGGTCTTGGAAAGACAATGTTTTCAGCTCCAATTTCAAGATATTCAGATGAAGATTCACTTTTTCATACATTGGTTACACCAGCACTTTTATACGGATGTGATGTTTGGGGTCCATATTTGAGACAAAATGATTTCAATCGTATGGAAAGAGTTTTCATTTCCATGTTATCAAAGAATATTCGAGCCAAAAGAACAGTTCCTCACTCAATTATTCTTGTTGAGTTTGGGGTATGTCCTCTCTTTATCTCTTTGATTTTCAATGTTATCACTATGTTGCATAGGCTTCGATGCATGGCAGATTCATTTTCTGCCAAAACAGGTATCCATATTTGGCACTTCAATCTTCTGTACAACTTGCCAAAAAGGGTTGCAAATCTTGTTGGTATGCAAGAATTACTACTCTCCTTCAGAAGTTGAATATTGATATAGATAGACTCCCTCCTCTTGGGTTTTCTATTAATGCTCCTCAACTCACTAAACATGAAGTTAACAAGGGTATACGAGAGGAGCTCACTAAGTCTTATTTGAAAGTTACATGGTTTTCTCCAAAAGAGCCTTTGAAACCAAAGCTTCTTCACTATTTTCAATTTTATTCCTGCTTCCATGAAGATCAAAACAAAATTCTAGAATACATGAAGATGTTTTTGCCTTCATGCCTAAGGATCCCTTTAGCTCAGTTTCACATTTTCTCTCACCCTCTTCGGATGGAATTTGATCATAGCCTTCCACAACATGAGTGGATTTTTAGTTGTGTTTTCTAGAACCTGAAAGTGAAGAGCATTTTATATTCAAGTGTCCCATCTACTATGAAATTTGTGGAAGATATCATTGTCTTTTCAGAGATTCCAATGGATCTTTAAGGAGTCTCATTCGATATGAAGATCAAAAATGCTTAGCTTTATTTATTCATGAGATACTTCAAATTCGGGAAAGAACACTCAAATTGTAGTCCTCAAATACAAATGAGTACATAAATATTAGTTCTTACTTCCACATTACTGATTTCAGGAATCTTAAGAGATCTCATATGCAGACAACTTGGTCCAGATGTGTTAGACAACACACTTTCTATTGGTTTCACGATCTGCAACCTTCTAGCGGTTGATTTGTTGTTTCCTTTTTTCTGTTTCTGGAGATGTTTTGGCACTCCCTTTATGTTTTGGTTCTTGGTTTGTATTTTTCTATCCCATAGGCCATTCTTGGCCTTCTGTGGACATTAATATCTAAATTAAATTAAATTAAATATACCAAAAACTACCATATTTGGATTTTCAAACCAAACATCTGACAAAATGGCTGCTCTAAAATTGGACTAAATTATCTACAAAATAAATCAGTCTATGATTTATAGGGCATGGCAACAACAACATTAAACTCCACCACAAAGCACCACTAAGAAAATAATAGCAACTCGGCAACGGAAGCCACAAGTGATCTAAGAGCTTAAACCACTTCACCGCTATAACTCGAGATTTCTTCCTCTCTGTTCCCTCTACACTCCGCCGAATAAAATTCACATTAACGATCGGAAGAGGATCATGAGCTTAACATTAAGCCCCCTTTCACGTAATGTTAGCCCACCTTAGGAATCCAATGTGACAGAATTCAAAGGGTTTGTTGCTCGAAGGGGATGATCTATTTCCCGTTATCGGATGGAGAGCGCTAGTGATAACCTCTCTGAGAAAAAAAATTACGAGAGAGGTTGGTCAATTATCAAAAATGGCATTTCCATGCACACGGGTAAATCCCATTGAAAACAGATGGAGGAGGCGGCGTTACTATGTCATTTTCTCGACATCATGTTAGCAAGGAGCATGAGGTGGCCAAGTTGGTAGTGGCTTCACAAATTCCATCTCAAGGATGACCTTCTCACTATCGTCAAGGTGGATGGTGCGAAGACATGGCCTTGTTATGCAATTGAATCAAACCATCGTAAAGGACAAATAATAATCTTATACTCAACTTTGTGAAGACATGGCCTTGTTGTACGAATCATTATGCACATAGCTAGGATAGGAGATGGATAAAACCATCTTGGATAACATGTGGGTTAGGATTCAAGAGCACCTTAACAAGCTTGATGATAAGTATCTTTTGCACCCCTAAATTTCACATTGCCCCATTTGACTTTTCTCCGAGTTCACACACTCTGTGATCGTGTTGCTAAGCGTGATCGTGTTGATCTTAAGCATTTTCACAAGAATAATTGTTGTGTAGTGTCCACTTCGTTGATCGTTAGTTTATTGATTCACCCAACTATGCTAAGAATAATTAGCATTCTCCATGTAGTGCCCACTTCCCTTCGACACCTTTTGTTATTGATTTATTGAGGATGATATGCTATTGACATATCACATCGACTATGCTTATGGATATTATTGTAGCTTTTGACTTACCATGATGTTAGATGTTAGAGATATTGGATTTTATATTGATTTTGATTCATATATTATGCGTGTGGACTTCAATATCTATATTGTTGAGACATTTGGATATTGAGTGATGATATCATATATTATTGACATGGTTATATATATATATATATTGACATGTGATATTTTCGTCACACTGAGTAGGCTTTGATAATTGAACTAATGTTGTGATCATTTTGACATGGATGAAATGTAGAATAGAAATGTTTCTAGAAATTGTAAATGATATCGTATTTGCCTAGATGATATTTGATTCGTATATAGATGATTATGGATTTATATTGTATATTTTATCCTAGATGTTTTTGATGCGGCCATGAGGCCAAAGGAGGTGTTATGTGTTTTGCAGGTAAACATGTCACAACAAACATGGGGGTTGGAGACCAACCACATTGGAATGCTAGATGAATTCAACAAGGGTCACCATGACAACATGTATTTTGTTATGTATGTGTGTTTGAATTGTTGTTAGGGGTTCCCATGGGGGAATCACCTCCAATTGTGACCAAGGGGTTATGTGTTATTTCTTTCATTTAGTTTCCTTTATTTAATTTTAGTATGTGATTTTATAGTGATGTATTCTCCTTTTATTAATTACTTGATTTATGTCTAGATTAGTAAATTAATTATTTTACTAAACTAAATTATAAAAGGGTCAAAAGAATTCATTTATTAGATTAGATGGCTCTTGGTTTATGTGTTGTAAGTGAAGTGTAAGTAACCTTGAGTGTGGAACACTCCTCCTCTCCTTAGAAATTCAGATTTTTCCTTAGGGGCCAATTTTGGAGGCTTGTGGGACAAGTTAAACTTGTCCCAACCTCTAAATTTATTATACCAACCCTACCTATGGGTTGGGGGTCAAAATTAGGCCCCATTATGTGTTTTGGAAAGATAAATTGTACTTTCTTACATGTATTTATTTTTAGTCCTTAAGGGGTGTGGGCTTAGATTGTGTGTGTAAGTAAAATGTCATTTCTTCAACCACTTATTAATTGTGCTTTGGAGTATGGGGTTGACTAGGGTGATGTGGAGTGGAGAGGAAATGAGGTGGCATCCTACTTGGAGCCACATCATCCTCCTCTCTCCCTTTTCTATTTATTCAAGTTCTTTTGCTTGTTTGGGGTTACTTCATTTCTTTGTGCTCTTGCATTTTTGGGAGTTAGAGGATTTTGGAATGCTTGTGGATTTTTGGAGCTTTTGGTGATTGTTTGGGCTTGAATAAGCTTGGTGTGGAACTCTTGGATCAAGCTCTACCATGGAAAGGTAGGAGCTATACTCTTGTAAAATATTTTCCCTTTTATATTGTGTATATGTGCATTTTTTTAGTATTTTGGTATGTTTGTTGGTTGCTTGGGTAGATTGCTTAAGTGTGGTGTAGGAGGGGACTATGGGGATCTTTCATGTAGGGAGGCATAAGAGTTATTTCCATGTTTTGGAGGGAGTTGGGTTGGGTGCCCCACCTTGGACAAGAAATTGCTTGCATTTCTTACTTGGTCTATTTTTATGAGGGAGCCATAAGAGATTTGTAGGGAGGCATAAGAGAATGTGGGAGGTATAAGAGGTACTTGAGGGAGGCATAAGAGTGTGTAGGGATTTTGAGATGTTTATTGGAGGGTTTGTAGGTGGGCACCCATTTCCCATTGGGAGGCATAAGTGACCTCCCCATAGATCTTACTCCTTTGGATTTTGCATGTTGAAGCCTTGTGTATTTTGTTGCTTTCCTTCTTGTGATTGTAGTTGTATTGTTTGGATTTTGGTATGGTTGTAGAATCTTGTATTGTGATGTGGAAGCTTTTTTGTTGCCATGAGTTGAATCCATTTTCATTGCAATGTGGTTGGGGCTCGAGGGCCAATGAGGAGGATGGCTTCTTCTCCTCATTGGAATTCTTGGTTGGGTGGAGAGTGTTGCCTCTCCCCCTTTTTGTTGTGATCAAATGAAGCATGGTGGAGCTCTCTTGTTGGTGATGTGAAACATGGAGCATTGTTGGTGTCCTCAAGAAATCCTTCCTTGTGATAAAATTATTAGTAGAAAATCACAAAGCACCCCCTAAATGTTTGTAACTCGATGGGTTGAGACTCTTAGTGTGATAGCATAACATGGAGATTTTCCTAAAGTGTGGGACTTTGCAATCGGGAAATCTCTCCAGATGAAGGTTGGTTCTTAGTCCTCTGTTCAAGTGCACACATTCATATTACAGGAGGATCTGTCCTAAAACCTACTATAACGCCAAGAGATAGGGGGTTGAGAAAGATGCAAGAAATATAAACCTAATCTAATAGAGGTGATGCACCGAGGAATGATGAACAATCGTCTTACAAATAAACACAAACCATAAAAATGCATGCAATCACCATGCACATTTAACCAAACCGCAATGAGAGATCAAAAGAATGCAATAAACACAAGAGAGGGTTGAAATCATCCACGAGACTTATCTTATTGCTCCAAATTGATATGAGAACATTACAATGGCCAAGAGGCAAAAATTGCATTACGCTTTAATGGGAGGTACAAACTCCACAAATTCACTTGTGGAGCAGAAGAAGAAGGAGGGTGCAACACGAAATGTCCAACCTTTACAATGAGTGAGATCTTGCATTTATAGATGAAACAAAGGGAAGGGAGAGAAGAAGGTGGGAAAAATGATTCGAAAGCTCAACCACCAGCCATGAATGCCCCTGCAAATCCACCCAAAATCTATCAAATCTAGCTCTTCATGTTTATTTGATGTGTTGGAGAAGAAAAACATGGAGGATCGAATCCAATGTAGTTCTCGAAGCAATCAGATCTTACATTAATGGCGTGAAATACGTTTTCCAGAGCCTTACCCACCAAATCCAGTCATTTCTCCATGATTTGGCGTGTTGGAGAAGAAAAACATGGAGGATCGAATAAAATTTGATCTGGTAAAGCAATCAGATCTCACATTAATGGCGTGAAAGACATTTTCCTGATTTCCACCCACAAAATCAAGCAAAAAATTATATTTTATGCTTCCATGGCATAGAGGAGATCGAGCCCTTTACAAAAGGTTTTTTCTTGCTCAAATCAAATCTCCTACCAAAAGATATGGCTCCCTAAAAATTTCTCTATCGTTAAAAAAATGGCCCGAGGCTCATTTTGAATATTTGACTACCCATCCGCATCGATGATGTGGCATCTTTGGGGGTCGACAGAGGTGTGGCTTCCTTTTTACTTTTGCACTTTTTAAACAAAAAGCCAAAATTCTCAATTGCCTCCGACGGCCTGCTTCCCACATCTGACTCGATGTCACCAACACTAGGTCTTTTCGGGCCGCGGATCATTTTGTGACTTTACGCCTCTTCAAGAAAAGGGCCAAATTTCCAACTTTCCTCCGTCGCCCCACTTTTCCACTTTGACCTCGATGAAGGCTCAATCTTTGACCTTTTCCATGCCTGGTGGAGTCGCGGGTCATTCTACAACTTTTACACTTTTTAGAACAAAAAGGTTAAAGTTCTAAAATTCCTCCGTGAGCCCGCCTTTCCGCTCTTGATAGAGGCTTCACACATGGCATTTCGGGTGTCAACAGAGGTGAGGCCAATTTTATGACCTTGACACTTTTGCGAAACAAAAGTTAGAGTTCCAAAGTTCCTCCAACAGCCCACTTCAGCTGCTTTGACCTTGAACATGGCCACGTGTCCCTTGCGGGTCTTAGGCAATTTTTCTTTTGATTTTCCCAGTGGCTCATGGGCTCGTAATTGAAATTTGGGCTTTTAGAAAAAAATATTAAGTGCCAAAATGTCTCCTAGGCCCACCGGTCCACATTCTCTTTTGGCGAAAAGTTTTCCCAGGCCCGTCGGCCCGCATTTGGCAAAAATTCTTTCCCATGCCCATCGGCCCGTAACTTGCAAAATATGAGGAGTTAGAAGGACTTCTTTACATTTTTGGAAAGGGGAAGAAATTTCCTATCTGATGAAGATGTTTTTAGGAAACCTTAAGTGCTTAAAATATGTAAAAATCAGATTGAAGCACAAAAGGGGAAAAAATGGGTGCAGTTAACCAAAAATAAGCATGAGCTTATTTTGGATAACAAAGACCTTCTTGTTACTCCCACTCAAGGTGGAAGACTTGTAATATTGTGTTTATTTTAAAGGAAATGTTGTATTGTAAGTTGTAATATTATTTGAAGGAAGCTCATTGAAGAGTTGTAAAATTTCCTTTCTCTTTAAAATTGTAGTATGGAAAGAAAAGAATCAAAATGGAAATCATGTGTAAAATTTTAGTTGAAAGTTGTATTGTGGGAAAAGAAAGTTTACCTTCATTGTTGTAGTTGTATTATTGAAAATGAGAAAGAAGAAATATAGAAGTTATAAGCTTGTATGTTTGGATGGAAAGAACTTAAGTGTTAGTTGTCTTTTATTTGGTCAATCAAATAGCTAAATTCCTAAATCTAGTGGAGAGAAGAAACTACCCATTTGCAACTTAGGCTTTAGCCTCTTGGAATGTGTAAAATTATTATTAAGTCATTGTAAAATTACTTATAAAACCATGTAAGCCAATATTATAACAAGTGAAATTTGTCTTGCCGTATAAGACCCTTATTAAAATACTAGCAAATAAGGAAAAAAAAATTAAGTGTAAGTTTTAGACTTGTTAATGCCATCAATAACATAGCTATTATTGCTATTGATAATATTACTACTATTCAAAATATTATTATTATAACAATAATAATATTAATATTATTATATACATTACTATTATTATAATATTATTATTATAAAATATAATAATAACAATGATATATATATATATATATATATATATATATATATATATATATATATATATATATATATATATATATATATATATTGATATTTATATATATATATATATATATATATATGTAAAAAGTAAAAAAAAGGGTTGTTTGAAATTTTTTATAAAAGCCTTTAATATATATATTATATCCCACACTGCGGTATGGGGAGGAACAAGGAAAGGGTTGGGAGGTACACCCATGTTTAAAGGCAAAAAAAAAATTATAATATATATATATATTACACCTCATTGGAATATTATGTATTAAATATATATATAGTATTTATATATATATATATCCTCCCCATAATTTTATGAATACATGTTAGCCTTAAATTAATTAAATAAATTTATATATGTGTATATATATATAACAAGAGTTTTTGTGTGTATTTACTCAAATATACTTAATCTTTTATTTCATTTTTTTAATTAAATCCTTAATATTGTAATTTTTTTAAACCCTTAATATATATATATATATATATATATATATATATCCAAATGAAGATATGAATCAAACTTGGCGAAATCACAAAATGGGACAAATCCATTTGTTTACTTGGGCAAATAATATTGAAATAAAATAAATAAATACATTTAAAACCCTAATGAGGGTGTAAACAAACAAGAAAAATAATAAAACATGTATGCCTCTCTCCAAGAGCTTGAAAAGGAAAACAAAAGGAAAATAATGAACCAAATGGAAATGAGAAAGAAGCCTTCATAAGCATGCTTTAGGGTTAGTTGCCATTTTTTCTCATCAAGGGTCCTAATTGAATTCATCCAAGGGATGAGATTCATCCCTACAAAAAGTAGGTGGAGAGTGGGTGAGTGGAAATTACCTTTTTAATTTAAATGTTTTAATTTCAAAACATGAGTTGACTTTTTAAGGGTTATGTTTATTAATTCTAACCCTATGTCAAGTGCGTACTTGGTTAATTGTCCTAACCTTCTCGGAAATTAATTGACCTTAGTAGTTAATTATTTTTGCCCCTTTAACCCTCTAAATTTAAATATGGAATACTTAACTATAGTAGGAATTTAATTGTTTATTAAATTAACACTTAGAGATAATTTAACCATACTTGACTAATGTTACTCATTAGATTTTTAATGTGGGTTTAATATTTACTATAACGGAAAATTGTTATCTAATAAATAAAATTGCCTAGAAACGCTAATGAAGCAATTGTTGTTTTCGAAACATTTTGTGGGCACGCTTTTCAAAAAAATCTATAATTTATCTAGTTAATCATTGGTTGTTCTTGGGTCTCATGCAAGTGTTTTAGCGGGCGTTACACTCCCTCTTCGTTGTGTCTGCTTGTGTCGTGTCGATGTTTTCTGTTGTTGGCCCCTGCAACATCCTTTATGATTGTCCTATTAAAGGAAAATCGTGTTCTCGAATTGTCGAAGCTTGACTGTCGGTCATTATTAATATGAATAATAATAAACTTTAAGTTGTAAAATTAATAATAATAATAATAAAAAAGATAATAATGATATTATTAATTTATTTTTCGAATCGGCATTATTTTATATTATTATTATTTTATTTTATTGTCGATTGTAATCGATATTAATATTAATTATCTCTATGTCATTTTGTTGTATCGTTTTGATCACTCCCATAGACCAACCTCATTCCCACGCTAAAGAAGGGATTACCCCATCGTGGCGCCATGGTTGGTCATTGATCCGTGTTCGCTTTCGAACGTCAACCTCTAGTTTTCTCCCCCTTGGTCGATTAGGCCTGCATGTGTGTTGTTTTAATCGTTTAAATTAAAGGAAATTTTGATTTTTGCTTCCTCCAACATGTCAGTTTGTATGCATTTTAATCTTCTTGGTTGGCGTAGGATTATTGGGTTCCTTTCTTCCTTGTTTTCTAACTTGTGAATGCGTAGGAGGTTGTGTGTGGCGCAATCTTTGATGGGGCTATTAATTTAATGCTCAAATTAATCTTTTCAACTACCACCTCTCACCCCTTACTTCCTTAAGAACGACTTGGCCTTGTATGTGGCTTTCACCAAATGGAATTAATTGTTGTTTGGGCATTGGTTTGTTTTCCCTCTACAAAAAAATCTTGGGTATGTGTTGGCGAGGGGGTGGTGTTTGGTGGCCACCTACCATTCTTTTAATGTCCTTTAAAGGAGACATGTCTTGGGCTATGTTTGCTTTTGATTCCTTTGTTAGCCGCATACATGAATATTTTGCCCATTTCTAACCTGCTCGGGTGTTCCCTTTGGCTAGAATCTACATCCATTCCTTGTTGATATGTTTGGCCCTTGTTTTAGAGAGGATGAAGTGCCTTGTCTAGCCACACGCGTGTTGTTGGAGAATAATTGTAGGCTGGGAAAATTTGAGGAATCTCCTTTCAGGCATGTTAAGTCTACACTTGCAATACTCTGCTACCTTTTTTATTATTCCATGAAATGAATGTTCCTTCCTGTAATGGCATCTAGAAATGGGCTTGTTTGTGGTGGTTTATTGTTTTCCTTGAGTGTATTGGTTGCCCCCTTTGTATCTCCTTCTAAATTGTTGGTTTTGCATGGACGGTTCTAATTTCCCTCTTAACGTTTTATTCCATTTCATATTTATATATATGGTTTTTGTAATATTGTGTGATGTGAATTATTTCACAGGAATGAAATACTATTGAGTTTTCCTGGTCTATTTGTCTCTGTTAGACTTATGATAGCCTTATATTAAAAGACTTGTTATATGAATGGTTAAGCTTGATTAGTGCCACTTGGTGGAGAAGATACATTATTCTCTTTTTAAAGTTTCTGTAAATCTGTTAATAGGAATCTTGATGTACATGGTGAGAGAATTTCCCTGGCATTTGATGATAAAAATGGTATTGGGGTTGTTTCTATTCAAACCTGTACATGGTCGAATTTTGTATTTTGTCCCTAAGGATGATCACCCATTACCCATTTAGACTTAAAGCATTGAGGATATTTCTATGACCATTTTTATCTGTTGAATGTACGCCTAAAGATACTATCAGTTATTCATCTGGCATCTTCTCATTTGGCTAAATGAACAAATCTTGATTCAAATCCTTGTTTTCTTTATGAAAAGGGGAAAATTCATTAGTTTTAATGAACGAAATCCTTACCAATGTTTTTTCCTTGTGGCTTGGAAGCCAACTATTATGATCTTGGCCAATACGAAGTTTTGAGATGAACCCATGGCTTTGTTTGTGATAACTTGTTCCATGATGGGTGATAACTGGTTATTGCGTTAGTTAACTAGACGTGACCACCCGATTCTTAAGGTCGGTGAAGGGATTATTCTGTGGAGGCATAAATTCATAGTTTCTTTCATTGTTATGAATTTATTTTAAAGGAAATTACTCTAGGAGATCAAGAAAAGATTAGCTTTTATTTCTCCTGTGATATTGGATTCAATCTGCGCTATTGTGTAATCCTTGAGTGGGTTGGGAAAATTCATAACAAGACCATATGGTCTTGATTTCAGCTAGGAATATATTGTTCAATTTAATGTTGTCCAATCTCCCTTGCCCTCGTGGCTAATGGTATCAATTATCTGGTAAATGTTTGACCTGTTCCGAAGGGCCATGTGGATTTGTTAATATTTTATTCACTTCACCGTTGACACAAAGCTCTTGGAGATTTCAATCATGATTATACTGGGTAACCACCCCAGATGGATATGTGTGTTTTTTTGTGCTTGCAACTTGTGGTAAGGCCTTATAGAGACTGGGGTATCGATGGTGTATTACCTATCGTGTATCAAATCCCTTGAATGCGAACTCGAATATCATATATTATCAGACTTGTTTACTAAATGTCTCGTATTGTGACTTCGTTTAATGTAATCAATTTTCAAATATATATGATATTGTTGGAAATTTGTAAAATTATTAATGACATTTGGGGATTACTTTTCCTTTATATTATTTAGATAAGTTGACGATTATGATGAATTTTGTTGTTAAGATTAATGGCTTTTTATGACTCTTTTAAATGCATTTGAAGAGTGGTTTCGATTATGTTAACAAGTATTACTTTTAAGAGATCCTGTAAGGAGGAGGTGGTAAACTTCTTGTTTAAGACTAAAACTATAGTTTGTTTTTTTTTTTTTAGGGTTACGAACCCATATTGCTATGAAACCTCCCTCTTGGAAGGATTGAATAACTTTATTTTGTTTTGCGTCTATGATCATAACTAGTATGTTTTTGACTTCTCAAGTTTTTTTTTTTTGAGATGGATGGATTGAGTATTAGATTTCAATCACGTAATCCATAGGATTACATGATTGAAATCTCAATACTCTTGACCTTTTGTTCCTAACCAATAAGGTCTTACCTTGATTATTTGAGATATCGTTCTTACTAGAATATTTGGCTTCCTCCTTGTTGGCTGGTGTAAATCTTTATCTCGTGTGAAGAATTTTGATTAGTGGTTTGTGTTTTGATCCATTCTTGAAGTAGAACATTCCTTTCATGATATTGTTAAATGTTAGCTTACTATTGCAATGGGTAGTCTTATCATGCTCAGTTCTCGTGAACTAACTCAAGTTAATACTTGTGCAGATGGCTTTTGCATGTAGATAAAGGAAAGATTTGTAAAGGTTTCATCGGTTTGATTTATGAAGTTCCTTGTACGAATGTCTAATGTGTTGTAAATCTTGGAATGGTGCTTGTAAAGGAGTTTAGAAGGCCTCTTGCCTTGGATTTTCTATCTTTTTGATGAAAGGTTGTCTAACCATTTGTAACAAAACTTGAAAACATTATTGTGAGGAATAAAATTCAATCACCACCTTGTTATGAGTATTCTTTTTGTGATATTATTTCAATCATGAAAATGTTGTAGCATGGCTTGACCAATTTTGTTACCTTCTTGTTCTTAGCCAAAGTTCAATCGAATCTTTTGACACCTTTGGTTTGTGTGCCATGTTGAATAGAAATGTTATAACCGTGTTTAGTTCTCTCAATAAGTAATGGTAATTTCTTCTTTCGAGTCATAAAACTTTCTTGTATAATAACCCTCCATGGTCTTGCATCAATGCAATTCTAGGTATATTTGTTTAGTGGGTTGGCAATCCTTTTCTAAAGTAAATCAAAAATAAAATAAAATGAATACATAGATGAATAAATAAATAAGATAATAATGAAGTTGTGTTTTTTTGTAGATAAATTTAAGAGTCCTTAATTGGAAAGAAAGGAGTTATCTTTGGTGTAAAAGAATCTACCCTCATTAACCTTAAGCTACAAATTAAACTTTATCCTCATTGTTGTGAAACATTAAGTAATTTTTAAAAAGTAAGATCATTATTGGCTTTTGGGGATATAGTTAGATCTTAGTTAGTAGGGGAGTTTGATTAAGAACACATTAAGTCTTGTGCTTCCATTTTGGGAACCCCATGTGTATCCTTTGTCGAACTTAATCAAGAGATTGCTAAATGAAGCTTTTACCCAAATCCAGTTGAACTCTTAAGTCTCATTAAAAGACCGGTTAATAACTAAAGAGATCATGATGATGAAATAAATTGACCTTCTCACTCTAACCTTTTCCATAGTACTTTGTAATCTTCTCTTAAGCGTGGTTAATTGTTGATCCTTGCACAAGGAGGTTGTAGTTCGAACCTTAATGGCACTCCACTTCAGTTAGATCTTACGCTCGCCTTATGCAATGGAGGTCTGAATCAAGATTCAATAGCTTGGGTATGAATAAGAAACCTTGTGAGAGATGGAAGGTGTCCCTTTTGATCAAGCAAATTTAGCTAGTTTTTCCAGTCTTTAGATGAACCTCTTTCTAGAAAACTTGTCCTCAAGCTAATTAGTCAATAGTATAAAAGAAATAAGTTCACCTTTGTAAGAAGAAATGCTCGAATCAAACTTGAATCTTCTAGATCGTAAAGTCAAGTCTTGTAAGATGTTTTTAGTGAATGCATAACCTTAAAGGATTTAGCATCATGGGCGTATCAATTGTAACTATGTATTTGTGGATTGGTCTTTTCATGGTGCCTTGTCAAAGAGAAAAGTGAACTTTTCTTGATGGGTGTTGAATGTTTCCTTATTGTCTATATGGTCATCATTGTGTCAAGATGTTCAAGAATTATTCGTAGCCATTTTTGACCACTGTTGTGTCATTATGTACTGCGAACAAGTCACAAAAAAATTATCTTGTACTTTGTTATGTTGTCTTGTGTGTCTAAAATAGTGGGCCACGACAGCTTATCGAAATGGTGCTTCTAGGCACGGGGGTAAATCTTATGGAAAATTGAGACGGAGGAGGCAGCATTCTATGTCACTTTCTCGACATCGTTTTAGCGAGGACCATGAGGCGGCCAAGTTGGTAGTGGATTCACAAGTTCCATCTCAAGGATGACCTTCTCACTATCGTCAAGGTGGATAGTGCAAAGACATGGCCTTCTTTGTATAAATTGAATCAAACCCTCTTAAAGGACAAATAATAATCTTATACTCAACTTTGTGCGACATGGCCTTGTTGTACTAATCATTATGCATGTAATGCCCACTTCCCTACAACACTTAGTTGATTATCATTTTGAGTTATGCAGACTTTGGATATGGACATGACTTATATTTATGTTGATTAGCATAATGTTTTGTGACTAGATGCATTTGGATTAGGATTGGATTTTGTTTTCGTGATGATCTACCGACTCATGGACATTGACTATTGGATACCGATATTATTTTTATATGGATATATTGCATGTGTTCTAACATTGGATTTCTTCGCCATGATGAGTAGAATGTAGTTGTTGAATTTACATTACTATAATTTTGGATAATGATGAAATGCATAATTAAGTTGTGATTTAGGCCTAGAAATATGATTGATTGAATTACGTATAGATGTTAATAAATTTCATGCATATGGTTATCTTGGATATTTTGACATGGCCACAAGGCCGAAGGAGGTATTTTGTATTTTGCAGGAAACACAGCATGATCACAACCATGAGGGGGATTGGGAACTAAACACAACAGGATGTCGGGTGGTTACAACATTTGGTCGTCAAGGCAACTAGTAAATTGTATTGTGTTACCTTTATTCTTGTATGTGTTAAGAAAATTTTCATGAGGGGGAAATGTTCTAATGTGACCATGGGGTTAAGAATTTTATTTAATTGTTTTTATTTACTTTAGTAGGTGATTTCATTTGTGATGTCTTTTTTTTTTTATTACTTTTGCTAAGTATGTTTAGATTAATTTAATATCTTGTTTTAATTTTTAAGTTTTGGAGGGAAGTCAAGTGGGGGTAAGTAATTTTGATGGTTGGCTCCTTGAGCCTTGTGTTCCTCATGTATTGAATGCTTGTTTTGAGTGTTGACCACTCCAAATCCCTTGAAACTCGAATTTGAGATTTAGGGCAATTTTGGGAGACTTGTGGGACAAGTTGAACTTGTCCCACACTTCCCAAAACCCCTTACCAACCATATCTATGGGTTGGGAAGCCAAAAAGGGGATTATTTATTGTTTTGGGAAGAGATATATGATTTTGGAGTGCACTTTTCTTCATTTTGCATTTATTTGTGCCTTAAGACACATGGAAAGGGATGGATGTGGATGAGAGATGTCATTCAACCCAACCACTCATTTATGGTGTTTTGGGATTTGAGTTGACTAAAGGGAGGTGGTCTTGAGGATGTGTGATGTGGCATCCTACAAGGAGCCACATCACCCTCACTCTTCCTCTTGTCTATTTATGGAAATTTCCTCTATTGTGGAGGGGGTTGGAGTTTTGTTTTTGTTTTGTTGAAGAGTTCTCTTTTTATTTTTTGGAGAGAAAAGAATTGGGAGAAAGAGAAAAAAAGAGTGCTTGGACTTGCATGCTTGGATTGTTTTGGGAAGGAGCTTGGACAAATTTCTTGGTTTAGGCTTCTCCAATGGAGAGGTAGGAAACCTTCTCCTTTGTTTTGCTTTCATATTATTGTTGCTTCTATGTTAAATTTGTGAATAATGCATGTTTACTTTGGTGTATTGTGAAAATGGATAGAATGCTTATTGTGTAGTATAGGAGAGGTCTATGGGAATACTCATGAGGGAGGCATAAGAGTAGATTAGGATATTGTGGAGGGAGTTTGAGAGGGATGCCCATCTTGGGTAAGAATGTTTACATTCTTACCTTGTCTTTGAGGGAGCCATAAGAGGAGGGAGGCATAAGAGTATGGGAGGAAAAGGGGTACTTGAGGGAGGCATAAGAGTCATAGGGGCTTGAGTTTTTTTGTGGAGGGTTTTGGATGGGCATCTCATCTCAATTGGGAGGCATAAGGAAAACTTTCCCATAGTTCCTTCTCTTGTTGGCTTGGATGAAAGCCTTGTTGTGAAAAGTATTGTGTTGTTTGTGTTCCTTTTGTTTCATCTATTTTAGCCTTGAATGTTGTGAAGAAATTGTATTGTGGAAGCAAGTATTGTTGCCTTGAGTTGGAGACCACCCTTCATTGTGTTGTGTTTGGGGCTCGGGGGTCAATGGAGGAGATTGCTTCTCTTCTCCATTGAGTTTTGGTTGGGAGGAGAGTGTTGCCTCTCCCCCTATCTTGGTTGTGAATTGAGCTACTTGGAACTTGGAGCATGGATGAAGGACACCTTGGAGCTTGGGAAGACTTCTTCCTTTTTCCTTTGCATGTATTATTTGGTTGTAAAATTTGTATGTGAAAGAAAGTTGTATCATCTTGTTTTCATTTCAAAAAAAAAGGGGACATTGTAATCCATATTTGCCCAAAAGTTCACATGGTTGAATTGTTGATAGATCTTGTTTAAAACTTAATAAAAATATTATTGGACTCTTATGTTGAATGTTGGTATAATTACAAAAATATATATACATACTAGATTCCATTTTATTGCAAAAAAAAAAAGTATTGATAAGTGATATTATTAGTGTATATCTTCTTCTTGTAGTATGAATGGAAAGAGTTAAGTTTTATTGAATTTCCAATATGCCAATAGAGTAGATTACACCCTAACTCTATCATGCTCTCTCTCTTCATTTAAGAATTTCTTGTGAATCCTTTGCGAATTGTAAACCAATGTGGGCTTTCCTTCAAAACTGATCTGCAAATCACAAATGCGCCATCACCCTTGAAATAACTTCATATTTGAATCCAAAGAAAGTAAAGCTTAGGAAAACAAAACTACAACACTAATAATGCTTACATTCAGAAATCATCATATGTAATATTAAGGCCATTAACTAGTAAAAATATCCATCTCTGAACCCTATGTTAGAAAAACCCTGAATAAAATTTGTAAACCACTCAGATGAAATTAATTGTGCATTTCAAATCTAAACCTAAATTTGTAGATTTACCCAAACGAAGAATCCAAACCCCTATATTTCAGGGGCAAATTAAACTTAATGAAAAAGTGCTAGACTCATTTACATTTAACTTTGATTGTCTGGTTTATATTTCCTACTGTGTATTTTTGCGAGCGTCGCTTTGTTTTATGGATGATTTTTGCTTCATCTTGGCAGCTCAAGGTTTATTCCTGCTAGATTTCAGGTATTTTACAGTTGATACTCTGTAGCAGGGTTAAGATGACCAGGTTCGTGCAGTCGATGGTGATGTAGAACAATAACTTAATTTGATAATGTTTTAACAAATTCTTATACTGATTCCACGCATCCCATTCCTTGTTCAAGTTCAATTTTTACTGCTCTCTGGTTGCTGCCATCTTAGAGACGAGTTGCATATTGATTAAGTTCAGCTTTGTTTTGTTTGAAGCTGTAATATGTTTTTTTTTAAATATTGAATGGCATTGGGTCCTCGTATATTGCATTTTTTTTTCTTTTTAATTCAATTTTTCCCCACTCTGACTGCTCATTTGGCAGTTTAGTTTGTCACAGTTTTTAATTCGAAAATAGTACAGTTTAGGCAAGCTAAAATATAGAAGTTGGCATTAAAGGATAAAAAGTTGGTTCAGAGAGGATTTGTGTTGTGGACAACCTCCTCGCTCTTGGGCACTCCACGCCCCGCACGCACCATGCAGCACCCAATGAAAACGGAGGTAAAATGCCCCCTACCGGTTACAGTTCTCCTTTTTGCTGTCCACGCGGCCAGGCTGTGATTCTTTGTCCAGTCGCCATATAATACTCTTTCTACCCCAATAAAACTTGAAACGTTCGCACTGTCTCCTCCTCAATCGATTTAATAAACATCTCCTTGAAGGCGAACCCGATTTTGAGGATACATTCAACACTGAATAGATAACAACATAGTTGGACAGGCTGCTGGCCCCAACGCCTTCCCTTTCCCTTAATCGACTTTTGATATGAACTTGATCCTGCCTTGCACACGCTATAACGAATAAGAGTAGTCCAAAACCGACTGTACATGAAATATAAATAGCACCGTTTCTAAATTCATTTTTGGATAAAATATTACAAAGGAGGATCCCAAAATTTGAAGGGACATTCAATACTGAACAAGATAACAGCACGTTTTGGCGGATCGTGGTTGCAAACGCCTCTCTGTCCCTGGAGACGTTTCGACACGGATTACCTTGTGGGCTGAGCCGAGTTCGTAGTCGCACCAGATGCTGCACAGATAACAATCTTCTTTTTGCAGGCCAGGCCGAGTAGAAAAAGACTTCATGCCTGCCATAATCACCTGAAATCTGTTTGGGCGCACCTCAACTACCTCTTTTAATGCGCGGCTAGGACAGTAGGAGAGAAGCGGCGGGCTGTCTCTGACTGGCGTGATCTGCATGATCTAAGGAAATAATAAAAAAAAACTGAGGCGACTGGTTGGTTGTGTGCACGCAAGGTGAAAGGAAAGAGGGTGTTAATGGTTGCCAGGTGGTCGTTGAACCACCCACCGCCCAACCATAGTATTTAGTAATAATTTTTATATTTATTTATCAAAACAAAAAAAATGACTTCCCACACAATATTGTGTAATCAATTATTATGAATATATATATTTTAAAGATAAATTAATCTATTATAGAGTTTTCAAAGAGAATTTGAAAAGATCGAGATTGAAATGAAAGATTGTTAGAAAGATGAAAAGTTGGAATGCGGGATCCTACGCATATGTATGATATATTTCATATTAATATTATAATATATACATATATCAAAACATGATATATTTTATATTAATATTAGTAGCAATTGGGAGAGTTAGCATTATTCATAAAACAATACCTAACTTATTTACCTCATTATCACGATATGATGATGATTGTAATATTTAATTTATTTACAAATTAACATAATAAATAAATTTAAAAAAAATTGTCGCGTTTTCGAGTCGTATGCTGGTGACAGCATGATCTTCGTCATCGTCATCCGTTCGTTTCTGTATTACAATGCACATAGATAGGATAGGAGATGGATCAAACCATCTTGGATAACATGTGGGTTAGGATTCAAGAGCACCTTAACAAGCTTGATGACAAGTACCTTTTGCACCCCTAAATTTCACATTTTGCATATTCTTTTGTCACAATTTATCAAATTTATGTTGGCTTCAATCGTTTTATGTTACCTCATAGTTACTTAAATGAACACCAACATATCCACCATTCTTTAAGCAAAGCCTTGTCACTCAATGAATTATGTGGCTACATTATGTTAGGTAGTATCTTCTACTATTTACATCAATTCTTTTCAAGAAATCGATTACTGTGATCACTTGACTTTGTTATTCTTCACGAGATTTCATCAATACATTTTTTGTGATTCGTGTGAAGATTCCTTCACTTTTATGGCATAATTGTTTACTCGTTCACAACTGAGTCTATTTTTGTCACCATTTATTGAGGAAATAAGAATTTGGCTAGGTTATATCCCCTCACTCACTTCTACACTAACATGATCGCCTAGGCCTTCAACAGCGCAACCGAGAAAGTCAAACACTGGTCCAAGATTAGCTATAATTCCTCCTCATCCTCTCCATGATTGTAATAATGACTATTGTGACTGTGTTTCTTTAAATAAGAAAATTTTGAATAAAAATTGTGAGTATTCTCTTGGTTTACATGAAAAATAATCTCTTGCCTTTTTTATTACCATCGCTTCGTGTCTTTCCACATCGTCTTTTCTAGTGCCCTCAATGTCTACCTGATTTTTCTTTCATTGAACAAATCATGTCCCTTAAAAGCACATCCTCCCGATTATGAGTCCGCTTTTGCGTGTCTATAACTCAAATTTTACAGTCCTGTCTCTGAAATACGTGATTCTACTTCATGAAGTTTGTCATGAAAACTATCTTCAAACCTTCTCTCTCTCTCTCTCTCTCTCTCTCTCTCTCTCTCTCTCTCTCTCTCTCTCTCTCTCTCTCGACCTTGAAATCATAAAAATTATAATTAAAAATGGAAATTCTTTGCCTTCATCTACAAATTTTGATGGGTTAACCATTTGTGTATTGAAAAATACCTCGTCTTTATTTAATTAATTTAGTAGATACCATCCATGGGGCTTTAACAAGGGTATCTTAGCATTGCATTTCTTTCAAGTTACTATCACTGCCAAATCTTTGTGTTTTAGTTTGGCAGTAGTTGCAATTTTTATTTTCGACTCTTTTGCAGGTAAAATGCTATGTAAGTCAACTACTTTCAGGACTTGAACATTGTCAAAACCAAGGGGTCTTGCATCAGGATATTAAAGTTTCCTATTTTCTTTTGGATAATGCAAGCCTCTTAAACAATGCTGATTTTTGACTTTCAACATTTTTTATTCCGATCACAAACAAACTTTATGACCAAATGATCAGTTGTCACACTTTGGTATCATCCTCCGAACATTGGTTTCATTTCAAATGCCAAATCACCTAGTAAATATAGCATGAATTTAATCACAAGCAAGATCCCGTCACATTCGATATTCCACATTTGCATCATTATATTTTCCAATCTAAGTCTTGCTTTTGAATTGTATGCTTTTAGCAAAACTTTTCTAGGCAAGGGTTAAATTAGACGCCTATTTATTTCTCTTAAACAATTTTAAGGTAACCATAATTTTTCAATATTACCTTTCAAAAATATAAAATAGGATTATTTATACATTACTAACAAAATATACAAAATACTATTGTATCATTATTTTACTATTTTAATATATGTTTATATACACAAGTCACATGTAATGCTTATTTCAAATATTTGTAAGTATTTCATTGCAAAAATCATTAAAGCCATCTAAATGACTATAAAACTTAATCCCTTTTTTTTTTAATATTGACACTACAACTACTATTATTCAATTCATTTTCACTTCCCACTCTCGCACTCCTTTCGGCAGGATATGTCATTCCATGGCCTTGTTTAGGATTGTATTCAATTTTATTTAGAAAATTACCCATAATTTCTTTGGATATTTTAATTAAAATGTTATTCAATATTATACTCAAAATGTTATATAGGACTTTGGACAAATTCAAGACATTTTACCTTCACTTATTATTAGTATATTGTTTTGAAAAATAAAGTAATTCAATTTCAATACATCATATGTTAATAAATATTATTATTATTTGAATCTTTTTCATAGTCCAATAGGGATCAACAAATACCTAACAACTCAAGTGAAAACCTCTAACATAAGGAGAATGTCATTGACCAAACGTTGGGGTGGCGTGTAAATGTCCTCAGTTCTTCGAAAAATAAAGTAATTCAATTTCAATACATCATATTTTAATAAAAATTAGTATTATTTTAATATTTTTCGTAGTCCAAAAGGGATCAACAAATACCTAACAACTTGAGCTGAAAACCTGTAACATAAGGATAATGTCACTGACCAACCGTTGGAGTGGCGTGTAAATACCCCACTCCACACATCATGGGTAAACCAAGAATTGAACCCATGACCTTTTGGTCACCAATGCAATGACTTACCATTGTGGCACACCTTAAGGAGATTATTATTTAATGTTCATGTACAATAAGAACATTTACATATTCTTCGATCTGATTAGCTCTAGTTAGATATCTAGGTACATGCAATACTTAATATCCATCTTCGTATTCTTTCTTTAGACTCTAAAATATAAATGTATGTACACACTTCAAAGTAGTGCAAAATTTAGACATCTAAAATGGTCTTGTGACATTATTTAGTGTTATTTTATAATTAATCTACCACATTTGCTTATGTAAACTAACTTAGCTTGAATTGAATATTTATATAGGGCATTTTGTTGGTTTCCATCTTGTTGGGTTTCAAATGGAACATGGATAGAAACCACATTCAAGGGACGACAAGTCCCTCCTCTTTAATGGGAGAGGTTCCCTTATTGAAAGCAAGAAAAACATTTATGTAAAAATATACAACTCTCAATGTTTGGACCCTAATATTCTCGGAATGTTTTCATACTTAAAGATTATCAATAAAAAGGATTGGAAGAATAGAAAGATGGGAGAAGGAAGAAAACGACAATGCTTTCAGAAATATAGATGGCAGTATATCCCTACTCACATTGAACCAAAGAAATATAGAAAATGATTAATCACTTCACCACCAATGCAAATTTGCAGACACAAAGTTCTAAAGATTGCACAGATCAAAACACAAAGTTTATTTCGAATGCAAAGACAAATGATCCATTGAATCAATAAAGGAAAGAGAGAGATAAAGAGAGAAATGAGAAAGAAAGAGCGTCTATATTGAGTTACTTCTAAATTTTACAACTTTCCCGAAAAATACCTGAATCCCCTTTTCCATGGCAAAGCATGTTTTTATAACCATTTGATTACATCCATACTTTATCCCCAGAAAATAATATCCAAAAGGAATAATGTTTGTTGGAGATCCGTTTTGGAAAGTGACATGAAACAAAACGCACTCATGAAAACCGAGAGGCTCAAAAAGGTGAATATTTCATCATTTTGAACATGATTGTTTTAGCGAGGTCATCAAATGGTCTCCTTCTTCATTTAGGCTTGCCATTTTCACCTTTTAACCACATTCATAAGCACTCAAGTGGTTACTGAAAATTTTAGCCCTTTTCCATTACAGTGCCCGATAAACTTCATTTCTTTGAAAATCAAACTTTACATCTTTTAAACTCATCAATTTGGCTCCACAACAAATCCAAATTGCATCTCATGAAGAAAGGACAAGGAAACAGGAGAAAAGAATGAAGAATGATTCACATTTGCATCCTTTGAAGCTCTGGTTCGTTAATGGCGTCAAAAACCAGATGAATGCATTTTGGCGATTCTTTCTTTCTTTCAACTTCAAATTTGGACCCTGCACGTGGAAAGATCTCGAGCAACAATCGCCTGGGGAAGAAAACTACATTTTCTAACATTTGGGAGAAAAAGCGCAATTTCTCATTTTGCTCGCCCTCTCGCATCTCCGCCAAGGCCGACACGTGGTTGTGCTCGATTGGCTAAGGAAACACGGCTCAAAACCACCATTTAAGTCTTTTTAGACAAAAGCTCAAATTCTCAAATTCTTTCATCACTCACTTTGACTTTTCAACGTGAACATGTGGCACGCTATGATTGGAAATGGGGTTGTGGCTCAATTTGCAACATTTTAACCTTTTTACAAAAAAGGCTCAAAACTCATTTTCCTCCGCCGCCTGGCCCATTGCCCGATTTGATTCTTCAACATGTGGCATCACTTGATTGGTTATGGGGATGTGCTTTACTTTTATATTTTATCTATTTAGAAAAGGGAAAAATTCTATCTTTCCCCGAAAGTTTATACCTAAATGTCCGTGACTTTTCAACATAGGCCACGTGTCCCTTTTTTATTTGATGCGGGCTTTAGCTCGTAAATTATCCCTTCACATGAGCGGGGCCTCGGGTCACTTCATAACTTTTTGCTTTTAATGGGAACAAAGCTAAAATTCTTGAAGTCTTCCGCCGACCCACCAAAGCGCCTGTGAACCGAAAAATGGCCACGTGTCCCTTTGCGGACCTTAGACAATTTTCATTACTTTTTACCTTTTATGCCAAAAATGCCGTAGAGAATAAAATGGATTCTTCGCCCCGCACTTCCGCCAAAATTGCTCCACCAATCAAGGACCTTCTGGTCATGTGGAAGCAAATCTAACATTTTTTCCAAAATTACCAAAAGTGATAAGTTCAAAAATTAACCCGTCCACTCACATCCAATGAGAAGCAACCACACATCTCGCACCTTCGAGAAAGAATTTGATGGGGGAAAGAACGTGAGAGAGTTGTAGAAAACGGAAAACGTCATTTTTGCGTCCGATGAAGATTTTCTTTCGCACAAGGTTAATATGTGAAGAATGCAAGTTTCCGTCCTTCAAATGCATAAAGGAAGATCACAAATCCCTTCCCATTCATGGAAAACAGATAAAACATTTTAATGGCAGCAGATGGAGGAAATTTTGCATAAAACGTCATGGGGGATCAAAATGAGCACTTGAGGAGTTAGAAACATGAATTCCTCCATGGCAAGACCTCAATTTTCATGAAATTGGATTTTAAAAAGGGGGAAATTTGAGGGGACAACACGTCTTTATCAAAATTTCCCCCTCTTGTGCATCTTGTATGTTGTCTTGAGGATCCACTATCTTATCATTAGTGTGTGTGTGTGTGTGTGTGTGTGTGTGTGTGTGTGTGTGTGAAAAACATTGACAAATATCAATCTTAAAGCTTTTATTTGGACTTTACGCATATCATGTTGATAAATAATTCCATTGCATTTTGTTCATATTTCCTATAAAACCATAAAGAAAAACCCTTTTTGAGAAGAAAACCCTTTTTGTGAAAAAAGGGGCCTTAGTTGATAGTATAATAAAATATTACTATTTTTTAGTTGACTTTTCAAAGTTAAAAACTTGTAATGAAGTAGACATAAAATTTATGGTCAAGATTGCACTGGGACAACTAAATGATATCAAATTTAACATACAAAATACAACCTTACATGGTCATCACATCCCACCCCTTACTACCATTGTAGAATGCCTATCGATAATTATCTTACCTTATACTTTAGAGCCAATACAAGTTAAGTACATGAACTCCCTACTTACCACTCTTTTAAGTATTAGCCATTAGAAGTCAACATGCATATTCAAAATATTTAATTTAAATTCAAAATCACCTCTAAATAGACTAACATTGCACTTCGCTTGGAAACACAATCTTAAATATATAAAATATATTAATCACTCACATACATTCTACAAATATCAAACTATCATGGAAAGTTATCATTGTTAGAACTAATAGGTCCGAGGAAACACTTTTTTTTTTTTTTTGCCTATAACCTAGTTCTACATATTTCTAAATCGTTTTCTATTTGTGTAATCTACCGTTTTATACATATATTTTCGTAAATTATTTTTATGTGTTAGTAATTTTCTTTAACTGAAGTATTTAGATGGAAACGGAATGATATATATTGTTGTTTTAAGTATATTCGACAAACTTGGTCTTTCTCAAAATAAGTCCAAGTAAATTATTGAAAGCACGTGTGAAAAGGACCACAAACTCCGTTTAAATTTCCACAAACTCCGCACGAGGGCACCTTTGTTCAAAAAGATTTCTTTTGTTTTTCATGGTTTCCTTTTTCTTTGATGTGAGGTAAACTTGAGTTTCCTTCAAATTAGTTCCACTCCTAATTCGGGTGTACGTCATTCTTTGGGGAGTGCTCTTGTCACCAATGACATCGCAACACCATTATTTTCTATTTTATATTTAATGTCGTTACATTATACCGATTTAATGTTTTTATTAATTTTATATAGCGGGTAATATTAAATATTTAAAGTAGTCGGCATCATCTTTTTATATAAGGTAAGGGGTTTGATGAATATTTACGAGAGTGGAAGGATATAACTAAATTTTAAGTTATGTATTGAAGGATGCGTGTTTTTATTGTTTCTTATAGACAAGGGTTAAATTTGACGGCCGTTTAGACATTTTTCATGATTTTAGCCGTAAAATACTTGTAAATATTTGGAAAAACCGTCACGTGCGACTTGCAAATTTTAAGGGAGGCCGTTATTTTTAATATAGATTTATAGGTAAATTATACAAAAATATATTTGAAATAGTTAAATATATATATAATAATATTTTATATATTTTATTAACATCATAAAAATAACACTATTTTGTATTTTTGAAAGGCAAGATTTAAAATCTACCGTCACCTAAAAATTGTTTGACAGGGCATAGGTGGCAATCAAATTTAACCCCGCTTATAGATAATGCAAAGCTTAGACATGTATTTGTATCACTCAAATGTAAATGTTAGGAAACATGCAAGTTTATTAATGAGTATATTTGTAACACTCCTTTGGATGTTAGCCCTTGCCATTCAATATTCCCAATATTTATTGTTGCCTTATCCAATGTCAAAAGAACCGATATCACCACAGAGGATCCAAACCGACATCGGTTATTGGAACCGACATCATCGCTAGGCTAAATTTTTGAGACTTCGACATTTTCTTACGATCTTGGCCTTGTTTCTTGCCCTTCTTTGTAGTTGTTTCACCACCTTGGAAATACTTTGGAGAAATTTTGCATCACCTTTGGGGATTTTAAGTTCTCTCTATTCTTGAAATCATTCTTTTACATGCTTAAATACCCCATCATTATTATGCACCACCCTTGCACAGTTTATCACCATCTAAAAGCTCTCCCCCGCATTTTCCATCATCAATCTCTCTTTTAAGGTCATCATTTCCATCTATTTTCGTCCATTAAACCCAAGATCACTCCCCATTCTCCATCGAATCACCACTCGTTGTCGACCTTATCCACTTATGTTTGAATTTATGTCATTTATCTTGCCAATTACCCGCTTCCTGCCCCACAATCTCTCAGATCTTTCAATATTTCCATTTTGCACACATGTTGTTTCATCTTTCACTTGCATCACACACACCACCGTCGATCTACCCTAGTCACCGTCGACCCAATTAGTTGTTATCATTCTATAGCCAAATTTATCAATTTTCTTACATCCTTCCTATTCCCATCGATCCAAGCTCCCTACATCTTCTCAAAGATCATTTTCGCCTCATATCGCCTTTAGAACAATGCCTCTAGATCTTTCTTTTTGTATCTCTTTTTCAGACGCCTTCACCACCGCAATCATGCCTAACCAAGTCTTGGTCATAGTAAACTTGCTCAAGTTTGGTTTAGTTTAGCATTTTCCATAATTAGATTTGCATCTTATCTTATCTAGTTCATTTCGATTCTTTGTTTCAGTTTAGATTCTACTACATCTTATCATTTATCCATTATCATATTTTATCTATCTTTTATCAAAGTGGGTTGACATCCATCCTAGGAAGTTTTCACTTCTGGGACCGGCTTTATCGGGTAACCCACCATCCTATCTACTAATCCTTTTTCATGTTGATTTTCTCTTTGTTGTGTAGATTATCAAGCTTGCTACGAGGAGGATCTTTTACGCCCGTATCCATCATCATCTCATCCATATGTAGCCTTAAACCCTCTCATTATTAGAGTTGATTTTTTTCTTTGATATCGTTTCACTAATTTGAAACAAGAGCAAGAAAATCGGTTCATCACATTGATAGAAAATATTAGTATTGGGATTTTAAAACAAACAAAGACAACAACAAAAAAATCACAATGAACCACCAATACTAGAGATTACAAAGTTAAAGAACCACTAATATCAACGATCCTAAACAATTATATTATTATACAATATTAAAGAAAAATATGTACAATGATTTGATTGGCATATCAAATAGGTTTTTGATAATTTCATGTCAAGAAAGTAGAACTTTACTAAAGTTACACTACCGATGGAAACACAACTATTTCATAATACAACAAAAATTATTTTCACTCTTCTTGAATTCGTAATACCAATTTCATCTACCTATATTCTTGAAAACATGCCTATATCTAATAATTTAAAGACCATAATTCCTAAGAGATCAATAAAATATTCATTTATGTTGTGCATGAGAAATAGAGTAATAGATGAAACTAGTTATTACACTTACGTAACCACCAATACCTGAAGCCTAAAGAGTTGTAGTATCGACGATATTGAAGCAAAAATATATGTATGGTTATTTAATTAGCATGTCAAATAGGGGTTATAAGATTACTTGCACAAGAAAGAATTTAACTTTACTAAATTTATAATAATGATGGCAACACCTACTCTTTAACATCAAACAATCAAGATATTTTCACTCTTCTTCAATTTAGGAAATCCAATTTCATCTCCCTTTATTCATAAAAATAGGGTTATATCTATTAATTTAAAGACCAAAATTCCAAAGAGGTTGGTGTTGAGTATGGAGCTTAATTGCTTCACAAGAAACTTGTTTTTACAATCTTACTAGTTCTAACAAGAACCTTGCCTCGGCCAAGTCGGTTGGGATGTAACGCATCTCGTTACCTATGCGACGTCGCTTTTGATTAACGTGTAATGCCCGCTTCCCTTCGATACTAAATGAACCATGAGCATCTTTTCTAAATTGTTTACAATCGTAAACATGACTGCGGTGTTCTAGTTAGCACGAAAATTAAAAGGTGTGGACACCAAGATTTATAGTGTGTTTTGATTATTATTATTACCTTGACTCTATGTCATATTGTGGACCTTGATATTAATTTAAGGATATGATGATGATGATCTAGAATAGTTACCTTGTTAAAGACTTATTGTTATGTCATTACTATTGTTGTATTGTTTAGGCTCTGGTCACTCTTTATTGGATCCCTAGACCTTGATATCGTAATAAAAATAAAACATTTCTAGATGGAAATTGATACACTCATTTTACTTATTGGATAGACAGTACATACATGTTATACTTGCGACATGATGTGACAATTGCAGTAAATTTATATGCTTGATTCCTAAATCAGTATTCGATGTTCTAACTGTTACTACTGTATGGATGTATTAGACATAAATTAGGGATATTTCTAGATGATTGTTGATGTTGTGATCTTAGTGCAAAGTGATGGATTGTTATAATCGAAATGTTAGAAAATTAAACAATTGGTGAATTAATTGATTCTAACATTGGTTTAATTAGGTTGTCCAATAATGTAAATTGTTATGTATACGTGCATGTGTTTTATTATTTCGACGTCACTAATATGGCCGCAAGGCCGAAGGAGGTATTTTGCATTTTGCAGGAAACACGGCATGATCACAACCATGAGGGGGATTGGGAACCAAACACAATAGGATGTCGGGTGGTTACAACATTTGGTCGTCAAGGCAACTAGTGAATTGTGTTGTGTTACCTTTATTCTTTTATGTGTTAAGAAAATTTCCATGAGGGGGAAATTTTCTAATGTGACCAAGGGGGTAAGAATTTTGATTACTTGTTTAACTTATTTTAGTAGGCGATTTTATTTGTGATGTTTCTTTTTAAAATTGCTTTGCTAAGTGTGTTTAGATTAATGTAATATCTTGTTTTAATTTTTAAGTTTTGGAGGGAAGTCAAGTGGGTGTAATAAATTTTGATGGTTGGCTCCTTGAGCCTTGTGTTTCCTCATGTATTGAATGCTTGGTTTTGAGTGTTGACCACTCCAAACTCTTTGAATCTCGAATTTGAGATTGAGGGCAATTTTGGGGGACTTGTGGGACAAGTTAAACTTGTCCCACACTTCCCAAAACCCCTTACCAACCATATCTATGGGTTGGGAATCCAAAAAGGGGATTATTTATTGTTTTGGGAAGGGAAATGTGACTTTGGAGTGCACTTGTCTTCTTTTTGCATTAATTGTGCCTTAAGGCACATGGGAAGGGATGGATGTGGATTGGAGATGTCATTCAACCCAACCACCCATTTATGGTGTTTTGGGATTTGAGTTGACTAAAGGGAGGTGGTCTTGAGGATGTGTGATGTGGCATCCTACAAGGAGCCACATCACCCTCACTCTTCCTCTTGTCTATTTATGGAAAATTTCCTCTCTTGTTGAGGGGGTTTTTTGAGTTTTGTTTTTGTTTTGTTGAAGAGTTCTCTTTTGTTATTTTGGGAGAAAGAGAAAAAGAGAAGTGCTTGGACTTGCATGCTTGGATTGTTTTGGGAGGGAGCTTGGACAAGTTTCTTGGTTTAGGCTTCTCCAATGGAGAGGTAGGAAACCCTCTCCTTTGTTTTGCTTTCATGTTAATGTTGCTTCTATGCTAAAATTGTGAAAAATGCATGTTTACTTTGGTGTATTGTGAAAAATGGATGGAATGCTTATTGTGTAGTATAAGAGAGGTCTATGGGAATACTCATGAGGGAGGCATAAGAGTAGATTAGGATATTGTGGAGGGAGTTTGAGAGGGATGCCCATCTTGGGTAGGAATGTTTACATTCTACCTTGTCTTTGGGAGCCATAAGAGGAGGGAGGCATAAGAGTATGGGAGGAAAAGGGGTACTTGAGGGAGGCATAAGAGTCATAGGGGCTTGTGTTTTATTGTGGAGGGATTTGGATGGGCATCTCATCTCAATTGGGAGGCATAAGGAAAATATTCCCATAGTTCCTTCTCTTGTTGGCTTGGATGAAAGCCTTGTTGTGCAAATGTTTGTGTTATTTGTGTTTCTTTTGTTTTCTATTTTTACCTTTGAATGTAAATGAAAAATTGTATTGTGGAAGCAAGTATTGTTGCCTTGAGTTGGAGACCATCCTTCATTGTGTTGTGTTTGGGGCTCGGGGGTCAATGGAGGAGATTGCTTCTCTTCTCCATTGAGATTTGGTTGGGAGGAGAGTGTTGCCTCTCCCCCTATCTTGGTTGTGATTTGAAACACTTGGAACATGGAGCATGGATGAGAACACTTTGGAGCACAAGAACCTTGTTGTTGACAATGTTAAAACATCATGTAATCAACCACCTTGAGTGGGGAAAGAAATGTAATATTGCCTTGTTTTTTTAGCTTTCATTAATACAATTTGTTTCACATGAAGTAGGATGTGTTGAAAAAGAAATGGAAGGAAAAGTTGCAATGAGATGATAGCATTTCTTACTTTAAAATTTATTGAAAAGTTGTTGAATTTCAGAGTATCAAATGTTCTCTTTAGATGTTATGGTACACTAGTTTCCAGATAAAGACAATTGATCCCTGTGCCACCCGAGATGGTTGTTGATATAGAGCTTATTTTTATTATGAGGACTCATTAACATTTATACATATGCAACAATTTGAGCTATGTCATCATCATCAAATATTTTAGGCCATGAATTAACAGATCTTCATACAGTTTTTGGTGTAGTTACAATACCTTCACTGAGTTCACTCTCAATCTCAATGATGCCCATCCAAATTTAGAGTAATACCATAAGCTAGTTAAAAACTTAAAACCTGCCATCTACACAGAAAAGAAGCAGCAACAACCTTATTCTTGAATCTTTTGATCAAACTATGGTCTTCGATTCATTACTGGTCTTCTCAAGGGCAATGCACTCATTAGGAAGAACTCTGACATCTTAATGTGTGTTGATTTCATATTATTACTCAATTCATGCAAAATGTAGCAGTTAGCAAGTTCAAGTTCCTAGCATATCGTAGAGAAGGATAGCAAGAGTTTTGATAAATAAGCTAGCAGGTTCTTGAGGGGTATTTATATTTTCCTTTCCCCGAATTTATTTTATGGGCCAGTTTACAATCCATCCTCCGTGTGGCATTGGTAAAATGTCAGTCCTAAACTCTGCTCGCGTGCTCCCATGAAAATGGTCTAATTCCCCACCTAAAATTATCATCATAAACAACTTCATGACTATCATTTTAGGGCGTTTTCTTCTGTGGAATGTTCCGAGCCGCATGTCAACAAGCATAATCTCTCGCAGATATTTGACTAAAACTTACTTTGCCTTACCCTCTATTAACTTTTTCTCATTTATCTGTGTCTTTACTATGGTTTCAGTTCTTTAGAATTTTTTCGGACTCCTTATTTCTGCCATGATTAGATTGATTCCTCTTGCTGATCTATCGTATATGTTGTCCAATTTTTTTTTCATTTCCTTATTGATTTTAAGTAATGAATTCATTAACTAGTATTTCCAAATACACACAAAAGAATGATTTTAAAAAACAAAAAAAAAATTTTCGAAAGGAGATCCGAATCGTTTTTCTTGTTGCACCATTTATGTTTTAGAATTTGCTGCCGATGGTGTAGATCCTTCGCCATATTCACCACTCGATGTACTCTTCTTTTAATAAGATTAAAAACATTCTTCTTAAAATCCTCGATCTATTTGATCAAATATCCTGAAGGAGAACCTCAATCTGAGGATGCATACGATACTGAACAGATAACAACATAGTTGGCATCTTGTTTGTTGGAAACGCCTTGGGGCTGTCTCTTTCACGCGGCCTGGCCGACCTGCTCACTGGTTCGCCTCTACTTGTCTGTACATGCGCCCATGACCTTTGTTCTCCCCCTCCTCACGCGGACAGGGCCGAGTCAGACAGAATTCACGCATGAAGCATTGCTTGTAACACGTTCCTTTTAGTCGCCCATCCCTTTCACGCGGCCTGGGGCAGAACTGCAGGAAGATCGGACATAAGGGAGGCTCGGATTTACAAAATCTTGGCGAATAGATGTTGTGCGGCCTGTAGGAGTGATCTACACGCCAGGCAAGAGTCATTATGATTGCCAGGAGTTGGTGGAGTCAACCATCGCCCAACTACAACATTTAAACCCAAGTTTGAAATGCTGGGCTTTGTAAGCCAATTGTACAGGGTTTTATGGATTCATTTATGATAGTATGTTGGTCAGGACGAGTGCATGTTTGAAACTCTTTGTGTTTTATATTCGGTGAGATGATCTTAGTGTGTGCACTCCATTTTCAAATCTGACTAATGGGATTACCAACGAATGTTTCAAAGAAGTCATATGTATTTATTTGAAACATGTTATCATGGTTAAAGATACGAAGTAGATGGTGATGAACTAGAACCAAAGTTTGAAGATGTTCTAGATGGGTTTCAATCCTTACGAAAGATAAGAAAGGGGGTCATGATGATAAGTAATACATATTAGTGATTCATAATACCGTTTTCTTTTAATAAACAAACTTAATATAAATAAGGTGCTATGTACAACTAAATACATAAAGACATACAATGTAGTAATATAATGTTGAAGTATATATCTTATCGTATGATTTCCTTGATATATGTATTCATATACATATATATATACATACATAACATAATGTATTAAATATCATATATATATATATATATACATATATGTATAGTTTAAATTCATGAGTTTACGTAATGCAAATGGATAATCAAACAAAAATAAAATCGAGTGGATAGTTTATTGTTTTCATAACAAATTATACCTTATTCTAAGGTCAGCATTGAAAACACTGCTATTGCGAAATCACCAGACATTAGACGAAGCAACTCGAATGACGACCCTCCTTTCCGTTTTGTGAAACGTCGAATGAGATGAATTTAAATATCCTTAACTTGAATCATCTTCGTTCCCGAAGCATTACGGGACTGTTTTAGTTCGAACTTGTTTGCAAACGCACCCATCCCCAAAAAAAAAATTCGTCGCATTGTCGGGACACTTGTTTGTTTGCGGCGTCGTCATCGTTGATGTCGTGAGTGTGGCGTCGTCTTTTGCGGCGTTACATAACGTGAAAATAGAATAAATCACTTGTTTTAAAGATGATTTATTGATTGTAAAAGTAAAGTTAAGTTACCTAAATACGCTATATATGCGTGTGTGCATGATATAAGGGTAGGGTGCAAGCAAAGCAAGTAGTGAGAAGAAAATAGCAATTGATGTGCATGTAAGTTTTCGGTGAGCAAGAAGGAGTAGCTCGGTGAGCGAAAAAGCATCAACACCCCGTGAGGTGTTGAAGACAATAGATCTTCATTGTATTTCCTCTGTAAAGCACTGAATAATAATATTGGTCATTTCTTGGTGGACGTAGCCCACACTTTGGGTGAACCACATTAAATGGTTTAATCTTTTCTCTTGTTTATTTTCTTTTGGTTATTTCCGCATTCATTTCTTATGTGCTTTATCTGATTATAGATATGTGCAACAATGTTATATGGTTTAACCCTAACAACTCGGTATCGAGCTTCGCTTGGAGGTTTTGTGTGTTGACAAGATTTACCCACGAGGAGCAAAGCAATGGCAAGATAGTAAATTTAGTAAAGAAATTTGATGGCCGTAATTATAAACTATGGAAGATGCAGGTGGAGGATTATTTATATCAGAAAGATCTATACTTATCGTTGGATGAGCATGGACAACCGAGTATGATGACAGATGAAGAATGGAAGGTTCTTGATAGAAAGGCTCTAGGATCTATAAGATTGAGCTTGGCAGCATCGGTGGCTTCAAATTTTACAGATGCAAAAACCACGATAGAGTTGATGAAATCTTTAGAAAATTTGTATGAAACTCCTAGTGCTTCGAATAAGGTATATTTGATGAAAAAAATGTTTAATTATAAGATGCAAGAAGGTGGATTTGTATCTAATCATTTGAATGATTTCTAGTCTATTGTAAATCAATTAAAATCAATAGAAATTTTGTTTGATGATGAAGTGAAAGCACTTTTATTCTTATGCTCTTTGCCAGATAGTTGGGATAATTTGGTAATGGTTGTTAGTAATACAATGATTGCTTCTAAAGGTTTGAAATTTGATGATGTGGTTAGTGTAATCCTTAATGAGGAAATACGCAGGAAAATCACAGGAGAAGCATCATCTAGAAACACCTTGACTGTAGACAGTAGGGAAGATCTAAGGAAAGATCATCCAAGAGCAAGAAGAATGGGAGATCAAATTCAAGACATGGCAGATCTAGATCCAGGTACAAAGATTTACTTTGCTAGAATTGTGGAAAGAGAGGACACATAAAGAAGGAGTGTTGGTCCAAGGAAAACAAAGAGAATGCATCGTACTAAGGTGAAGAAAAAGGTAAAGAGGAAAACGTTGCAAGTGAGGTAGAACAAGATGCCCTTATTCTCTCCTTAGATAATAAATTAGAATCTTGGGTGTTAGATTCTGGAGCTTCTTTCCATGCTACCCCTAATAAGGGCTATTTCAGAAATTATGTTCAAGGTGATTTTGGACAAGTTTATTTAGGTGATGATGAGCCATGCAATATTAATGGGAAAGGTGATGTTTATCTAAAGGTGCAGAATAGAAACACATGGGTATTTAAAGATGTGAGGCATGTGCCAAGCCTCAAAAGAAATCTAATATCTGTAGGAAACTTGGTGAAACCGTATGCGTGGTTACATTCACATCTCGATTCTTAGAAGGTTACTAAGGGATCTCTTGTCGTGGCAAGAGGAAAGAAGGTAGGAACTTTATATATGTCTACCTATATTACTGATTCCTTTTCTATGCTATCTACTACAGATTCAGATGCAAACATGTGGCATAATCGGCTAGGCCATATGAGTGAAAAAGGAATGCAGATCTTAAAGGAAAAGGGTAAGTTATCATATTTGAAACAATTGGATCTTAAATTTTGTGAGCACTTGCATATTTGGAAAGTAGAAGAGAGTGAGATTTCTCAAGGTTGGGTCAACAAAGAAGGAGAAAAATTGGAGCTTGTACACTCAGATGTGTGGGGACCAGCCCAAGTAGCTTCTATTGGAGGATCCCAATATTATGTGACTTTCATTGATGATGCCACAAGGAAGGTATGGATCTATTTTATTAAGTATAAATATGAATTTTTGAAACTTTTAAAAGATGGAAAGCCCTTGTAGAAAATGAAACAAACTTAAAATTGAAGTACCTTAGATCTAACAATGGTGGTGAGTACTACAACAAGGCTTTTAATGATTATTGTTCAGAGAATGGAATACAAAGAGAAAGGATTCCTAGAACTCCACAAGAGAATGGAGTTACGTAAAGAATGAATGAACAATCATAAAATGTGCTGAAGCATGAAGATACATGCGGGTTTGCCTTTGAAGTTTTGGGCGTATAGTGGATATAGCGGTATACTTGATCAACCATGGGCCTTCAACAACACTGGATGGTGTAATACTGAAGAAGCTTGTCCGGAAAAGAGGTAGATTTTTCTTTTCTTAGATTTTTGGGCTCGGAAGATTTTGTGCATGTTGATAGAGAAAATAGGAGGAAGTTGGATGTTAAGTCTAAGAGATGTACTTTCATAGGTTATGGCTCGGTGATTTCGGATATCGATTTCCCAGGGATTTATAAGATTCTAAGATTGTTAGGAGTTGTGATATTGAATGGAATTAAACAAGAATGTATAGGGATCAGTTTTGGTGCCCAAGGATAAACCAGTTGAGAAATTTGTAGATGAAAAGGAACTCTCGAGATTTAAAAGAAATACCAACAAGGGTTACACATAACCTTGTAAAGTGTCGATTGACACCGACCGATATTGGTCAAAAGAATCGGTATCATCCATGACAGAGATCCAAACCAGCATTGGTTATTAGAACTTCTTGGGCTTTATATTGATGAATTAGAGGATATTATCTCCACAGTAATTTGTTACCATGAATGGTTGTAGCCTCCTTTAGATCTACATTTCTATTTAATAGTTTGAAATGACATTATTTTGCTTTCATACACAATTACAGTCTTCAAAATCACTTGATGCATTGAGCGATTTTTGTGATAAGAAAGTCCTAGAAGTAAATCTTGTAAAGACAAAACTCATGGCATTTAATACAACCAAGAAAGTAGCATCTATAATGAATTTATTGTATAAAGGAAAACAAGTTGAGGTGGTGTACTCTTACACCTACTTGGGTGTGGTTTTCTCTAGTCCACCTTTTAGCTTTGTTCCACAATAGAAACAAGACTGAGCAAAGGGTCTGCAACATTGAGGGTCTTGGAAAGATAATGTTTTCAACTCCAATTTCAACATATTCAGACGAAAGATTCAAATTTTTCATACATTGGTTACACTGTCACTTTTATACGAATGTTATGTTTGGGGTCCATATTTGAGACAAAATGATTTCAATCATATGGAAAGAGTTTTCATTTCCATGTTATCAAAGAATATTCGAGCCAAAAGAACAGTTCCTCACTCAATTATTCTTGCTTGAGTTTGGGGTATGTCCTCTCTTTATCTTTTCAATTTTCAATGTTATCACTATGTTTCATGAGGCTTCGATGCATGGTAGATTCATTTTCTCGGCCAAAACAGGTATCCATATTTGCACTTTGATCTTCTATATAACTTGCACAAAAAGGTTGCAAATCTTGTTGGTATGAAAGAATTACTACTCTCCTTCAGAAGCTGAATATTGATATAGATAGACTCCCTCCTCTTGGGTTTCCTATTAATGCTCCTCAACTCACTAAACATGAAGTTAATAGTGGTATACGAGAGAAGCTCACTAAGTCTTACTTGAAAGTTACATAGTTTTCTCCAAAAGAGCCTTTGAAACCAAAGCTTCTTCACTATTTTCAATTTTATTCCTACTTCCATGAAGATCAAAACAAAATTCCAGAATACATGAAGATGTTTTTGCCTTCATGCCTAAGGATCCCTTTAGCTCAATTTCACATTTTCTCTCACCCTCTTTAGATGGAATCTGATCATAGCCTTCCACAACATGAGCGGATTTGTCAGTTGTGTTTTCTAGAACCTGAAAGTGAAGAGCATTTTATATTCAAGTGTCCCATCTACTATGAAATTTGTGGAAGATATCATTGTCTTTTTAGAGATTCCAATGGATCTTTAAGGAGTCTCATTCGATATGAAGATCAAAAATGCTTAGCTTTATTTATTCGTGAGATACTTCAAATTCGGGAAAGAACACTCAAATTGTAGTCCTCAAATACAAATGAGTACAGAAATATCAGTTCTTACTTCCACATTACTGATTTCAGGAATCTTAAGAGATCTCATATGCAGACAACCTGGTCTAGATGTGTCAGACAACGCACTTTCTATTGGTTTCATGATCTGTAACCTTCTAGCGGTTGATTTGTTGTTTCCTTTTTCTGTTTCTAGAGATGTTTTGGCACTCCCTTTATGTTTTGGTTCTTGGTTTGTATTTTTCTGTCCCATAGGCCATTCTTGGCCTTCTGTGGACATTAATATCTAAATTAAATTAACCAAAAACCACCATATTTGGATTTTCATACCAAAAATCGACAAAATGGCCGCTCTCGAAAGCTCATCTAAATTATTTACAAAATAAATCATTCTACAATTTATAGGGCATGGCGACAACAACATTCAATTCCACCAAAAGCGCCACCAAAAATAATAAGAACTCGACAACGGCAACACGTATCCAAGAGCTTAAACCACTTCGACTCGCTACAACTCTCGAGATTTCTTCCTCTATTTCCTCTGCACTTCGCCGAAATAAAATTCACATTAACGATCAAGACCGGGATAAGGAGCTTAACATTAAGCCCCCTTCGCGTAATGTTATCCCACCTAGGGAATCCAATGTGACATAAATCAAAGGGTCTGCATGCTCGAAGGGGATGATCCATTTCCCATTATCGGATGGAGCGCCGGTGACAACCACTCGAGACAAAAAAATTGTGAGAGGTCGGTCGGTTATCGAAATGGCATTTCCAAGCACTGGGTAAATCCTATGGAAAATGAGACGGAGGAGGCAACATTCTATGTCATTTTTGGCATCGTGTTAGCGAGGCGCATGAGGCGGCCAAGTTGGTAGTGGCGTCACAAACTCCATCTCAAGGATGACCTTCTCATTGTCATCAAGGCGACGGTGTCATGGACATGGCCTTGCTGCAATTGAATCAAACCCTCATAAAGGACAAATAATAATCTTATACTCAGCTTTGTGCAGACATGGCCTTGTTGTACGAATCATTATGTGCAGAGTTAGGATAGGAGATGGATCAAACCCTCTTGGATAACATGCGGGTTAGGATTCAGGAGCACCTTAACAAGCTTGATGAAAAGTACCTTTCCCACCCCTAAATTTCACATTTTGCATATTCTTTTGTCACAATTTATCAAATTCATGTTGGCTTCAATCGTTGTATGTTATCTCATAGTTACCAAATGAACACTAACATATCCACCATTCTTTAAGCGAACCCTTGTCACTCAATGAATTTTTCGGATGCATTATGTTAGGTGGCATCTTTTATTATTTACATCAATTCTTTTCAAGAAATCAGTTATAATGATCACTTGCATTGTTAACTTCCTCACGGGCTTTCATCAATACATGTTTTTTCTGTCATTCGTGCGAAGATTCCTTCACTTTTATGGCACAATTGTTTACAGTCTATTGTTGTCACCATTTATTGAGGAAATAAGAATCTGGCTAGGTTTAATCTCCTCACTCACTTCTACACTAACATGATCACCTAGGCGTTCAACAACACAACCGAAAATTCAAACCCTATTGAAATGTTGGCTATAATTCCTCCTAATCCTCTCTATGATTGTAGAATAATGACTATTGTGATTGTGTTTCTTTAAAAAGAAATCTTTGAATACAAATATTGAGCATTCTCCTGGTCTGCATGAAAAATTCTCTCTTGCCTTTTTCTTTTACCATCGTTTAGGTCTTTCCACACTGTCTTTTCTAGTGTCCTCGATGTCTTCTTGAGTTTTCTTTGACTGAACAAATCATGTCCCTTGAAAGCACATCCTCCTGATTGTGAGACTGTCTTTTATGTGTCTGTAACTCTGAATTTTGCAGGTTTGTCTAAAATACGTGATTCTACTTCATGAATTATGTCATGAAAACTATCTTCAACCTTCTTTAATCTACACACTCTCTCTCTGCATGACATCGAAATCATAAAAATTGTAATTAAAAATGGCAATTCTTTGCCTTCATCTGCAAATTTTGATGGGTTAACCATTTGTGTATCGAAAAATACTTCCTCCTTATTTAATTAATTTATTAATTGCCATCCCAAGTGCTTTAACAAGGGTATCTTAGCATTGCATTTCTTTCAAGTTACTATCATAGCCAAATCTTTGTGTTTTAGTTTGGCGGTAGTTGCAATTTTTATTTTCAACCCTTTTGCAGGTAAAATGTTATGTAAATCAACTAATTTCAAGACTTGAACATTGTCAAAACCGAGGGGTCTTGCATCCAGATATTAAAGGCTCCTATTTGCTTTTGGATAATGCAGGTGTCTTAAAAAATGCTGATTTTTGACTTTCTACATTTTTTAATCTTGATCACAAGCAGCCTATGACCAGTCGAGTTGTCACACTTTGGTATCGTCCTCCGAACATTGGTTTCATTTCAAATGTTGAATCACCCAATAAATAGAGCATGAATTTAATGGCAAGCATAAATCCTTGAAAGATCCTGTCAGTTGCATATTCCACATTTGCATCATTATATTTGCCAGTCCAAGTCTTGCTTTTGAATTGTACAAGCTTTAGCAAAACTTTTAGGCAAGGGTTAAATTTGATGCCTACTTATTCCTCTTAAACAATTTTAAGGTAACCATAATTTTGTAATATTACCTTTCAAAAATATAAAACAGATTATTTATACATTACTAACAAAATATACAAAATACCATTGTATCATTATTTTACTATTTTAATATATATTTATATACGCAAGTCACATGTAATGCTTATTTTAAATATTTGTAAGTATTTCATAGCAAAAATCATTAAAGACATCTAAATGACTATAAAACTTAATCACTTTTTTCGGATACTAACACTACAACTACTATTATTCAATTCATTTTCACTTCCCACTAGATCGCACTCCTTTCGGCAGGATATGCCATTCCATGGCCTTGTTTAGGATTGTATTCGGTTTTATTTAGAAATGTCCATAATTTTATTGGATCTTTTAATCGAAATGTTATTCAATATTATACTCAAAATGTTATATAGGACTTTGGACAAATTCAAGACATTTACCTTCACTTATTATTAGTATATTTTTCAAAAATAAAGTAATTCAATTTCAATACATCATATTTTAATAAAAATTATTATTATTTGAATTTTTTTCGTAGTCCAATAGGGATCAACAAATACCTAACAATTCGAGTGAAAACCTCTAACATAAGGAGAATGTCACGACCAACCGTTGGAGTGGCTGTGTAAATGTCCCAGTCCTTCGAAAAATAAAGTAATTCAATTTCAATACATCATATTTTAATAAAAATTATTATTATTTGAATATTATTCGTAGTCTAAAAGGGATCAACAAATACCTAACAACTCGAGATGAAAACCTCTAACATAAGGAGAATGTCATCGACCAACCATCGGAGTGGCATGTAAATGTCTCACTCCACACATCGTGGGTAAACCATGAATTGAACCCATGACCTTATGGTCACCAATGCAATGACTTACCATTGTGGCACACCTTAAGAAGATTATTATTTAATGTTGATGCATATGTGTAGAAAAAAACATTAAAATATTCTTAGATCTGATTAGGTCTAGTTAGATATCTAGGTACATGCAATACTTAATATCCACCTTTGTATTATTTAGTGTTATTTTATAATTAATTTCCCACATTTGCTTATGTAAACTAACTTAGCTTGAATTGAATATTTATATAGGGCATTTTGTTGGCTTCCATCTTTATCAAAATTTCCACCTCTTGTTTATCTCGTATGTTGTCTTGTGGATCCACTATCTTATCACTAGTGTGTGTGTGTGTGTGTGTGTGTGTGTGTGAGAGAGAGAGAGAGAGAGAGAGAGAGAGAGAGAGAGAGAGAGAGAGAGAGAGAAACATCGACAAATATCAATCTTAAAGCTTTTATTTGGACTTTATACATATCATGTTGATAAATAATTCCATTGATAAATAATTCCATTGCATTTTTTTCATATTTCCTATAAAACCATAAAGAAAAACCCTTTTGAGAAAAAAAGAGGGCCTTAGTTGTGTAGTATAACAAAAATATTACTATTTTTGAGTTGACTTTTCAAAGTTAAAAACTTGTAATGAAGTAGACATAAAATTTATGGTCAAGATTGTCTTGTGACAACTAAATGATGTCAAATTTAACATACAAAATACAACCTTACATGGTCATCACATCCCACCCCTTACTACCATTGTAGAATGCCTATCGATAATTATCTTACCTTATACTTTAGAGCCCCTACAAATACACTACTTGAACTCCCTACTTACCACTCTTTTAAGTATTAGCCATTAGAAATCAACATGCATGTTCAAAATATTTAATTTAAATTCAAAATCACCTCTAAATAGACTAACATTGCACTTCACTTGGAAACACAATCTTAAATATATAAAATATATTAATCACTCACATACATTCTACAAATATCAAACTATCATAGAAAGTTATCATTGTTAGAACTAATATGTCCGAGTAAACACTTTTTTTTGCCTATAACCTAGTTCTACATATTTCTAAATCGTTTTCTATTTGTGTAATCTACCTTTTTATACATATATTTTCGTAAATTAGTTTTCTGTGTTAGTAATTTTCTTTAACTAAAGTATTTAGATGGAAACGGAATGATATATATTGTTGTTTTAAGTATATTCGACAAACTTGGTCTTTCTCAGAATAAGTCCAAGTAAATTATTGAGAGCAGTACATTGTTAACTACGTCGCGTGAAAGGCACGTGTGAAAAGGACCACAAACTCCGTTTAAATTTCGTAATCACGAGGGCACCTTTGTTCAAAAAGATTTCTTTTGTTTTTCATGGTTTTCTTTTTCTTTGATGTGAGGTAAACTTGACCGAGTAATTTTTCCTTCAAATTAGTTCTACTCCACAACACACCTAATTCGTGTGTACGTCATTCTTTGGGAGTGCTCTTGTCACCAATGACATCGCAACACCATTATTTTATATTTAATATTGACCAACTTGAAAAGAGTATTTAATGTCGTTTAAAAATAATACCGATTTAATGTTTTTATTAATTTTATATGAATTTTATCTACCATGTAGCGGGTAATATTAAATATTTAAAGTAGTGGGGGCATCATCTTTTTGTATAAGGTAAGGGGTATGATGAATATTTATGAGAGTGGAAGGATATAACTAAATTTTAAGTTATGTATTGAAGGATGTGTGTTTTTATTGTTTTTATAGATAATGCAAAGCTTAGACATGTATTTGTATTACTCAAATGTAAATGTTAGGGAAACATGCAAGTTTATCAATGAGTATATTTGTAAGACTCTTTTGGATGTCAACGCTTGCCATTCAATCTTACCAATAATTATTGTTGCCTTATCCAATGTCAAAAGAACCCAGGTATCGGTCACAGAGGATCCAAACCAAAGATCGGTTATTAGAACCGACATTGGTCAATTTGAATTTTGAGACTTGAGATTTTCTTACAATCTTGGCCTTCTTTCTTGCTCTTCGTTGTAGTTGTTTCACCACCTTGGAAATACTTTGGAGAAATTTTGCATCACCTTTGGGGATTTTAAGTTCTCTCTATTCTTGAAATCATTTTTTTACATGCTTAAATACCCCATCATTATTATGCACTAGCTTTGCAGGTTTATCAGCCATCTAAAAGCTCGACCCCTACATTTTCCATCATCAATCTCTCTTTTAATGTCATCATTTCCATCTATTTTCGTCCATTAAACCCAAGATCACTCCCCATTCTCCATCGACTCATTGGCCAATCGTCGTCGACGTAATCCACTTATGTTTGAATTTATGTCATCTATCTTGCCAATTACCCGCTTCCGTGCCCCACACATCTCTCATATCTTCCAATATTTCCATTTTGCACACATGTTGTTTCATCTTTCACTTGCATCACACACAGTCACTATCGATCTACCCTAGTCACCATCGACCCAATTAGTTGTTATCATTTTATCGTCAAATTTATCAATTTTCTTACATCCTTCCTATTCCCATCAGATCCAAGCTCCCTACATCTTCTCAGCATTATTTTTCAGTCTCATATCAACTTTAGAACAATGCCTCTAGATCTTCCTTTTTTGTATCTCTTTGTGGTTCCTCTTGGCCCGATCCGCCGTCAACCGTGCCTAACCATCTTGGGTCACCGTAAACTGCTTTCGAGTTTGGTTTAGTTTAGCATTTTCCATAATTAGATTTGCATCTTATCTTATCTAGTTCATTTCAGATTCTTTGTTTTAGTTTAAATTCTACTACATCTTATTATTTATCTATTATCATATTTTATCTATCTTTAATCAAAGTGGGTTGACATCCATCCTAGGAAGTTTTCACTTCTGGGACCGGCTTTATCTAAACCCACCATCCTATCTACTAATCCTTTTTCATGTTGATTTTCTCTTTTTGTGTAGATTATCAAGCTTGCTTCTACGAGGAGGATCTTTTACGCCCATATCCATCATCATCTCATCTATAGGTAGCCTTAAACCCTCTCATTATTAGAGTTGATTTTTTTCTTTGATATCGTTTCACTAATGTGAAACAAGATGCAAGAAAATAAGTTCATCACATTGATAGAAAATATTAGTATTGGGATTTTAAAAACAAACAAAGACAACAACAAAAATCACAATGAACCACCAATACTAGAGATTACGGTTAAAGAACCACTAATATCAACGATCCTAAACAATTATATTATTATACAATATTAAAAAACATATATGTACAATGATTTGATTGGCATATCAAATAGGTGTTTGACAATTTCATGTCGGTAAAGTAGAACTTTACTAAAGTTACACTACCGATGGAAACACATAGTCTATATCATAATACAACAAAAATTATTTTCACTCTTCTTGAATTCGGGATACCAATTTCATCTACCTATATTCTTGAAAACATGCCTATATCTAGTAATTTAAAGACCATAATTCCTAAGAGATCAATAAAATATTCATTTCTGTCATGCATGAGAAATAGAGTAATAGATGAAACTAGTTATTACACTTACAGAACCACCAATACCCACAAGCCTAAAGAGTTGTAGTATCAAACGATATTGAAGCAAAAATATATGTATGGTTATTTAATTAGCATGTCAAATAGGGGTTATAAGATTTCATGCCAATAAAATTTTTTACCTTTACTAAATTTACACTAATGATGACAACACCTACTCTTTAACATCAAACAACTGAAGATATTTTCACTCTTCTTCAATTTAGGAAATCCAATTTCATCTCCCTTTATTCATAAAAATAGGGTTATATCTATTAATTTAAAGACCAAAATTCCAAAGAGGTTGGTGTTGAGTATGGAGCTTAATTGCTTCACAAGAAACTTGTTTTTACAATGTTACTGGTTCTAACAGTAACCGGCGTCGGTTAAGGTGTAACCGGCGTCGGACATGTGTAACCGTTGTCAGTCAAGTCGGTTAGGATGTAACCGACGCGATTCTGTGCGACATCGCTTTTGTTTAACGTGAAAATAGAATAAATCCTTCTTTTAAAGATGATTTATTGATTGTAAAAGCAAAGTTAAGTTACCCTAAATACGTCATATATGAATGTGTGCATGATATAAGGGTAGGGTGCAAGCAAAGCAAGTAGTGAGAAGAAAATAGCAATTGATGTGCATGTAAGTTTTCTTTGTGAGCAAGGAGTAGTTAAGTGAGGAAAAGAATTGAACACCATGTGAGGTGTTGGAAGACAATAGATCTTCATTGTATTTCCTCTGTAAAGCACTGAATAATAATATTGGTCATTTCTTGGTGGATGTAGCCCACACTGGGTGAACCACGTTAAATTTGGTGTAATCTTTCTCTTGTTTATTTTCTTTTGGTTATTTCCGTATTCATTTCTTATATGATTTATCTGATTATAGATATGTGCAACACTGTTATATGGTTTAACCCCAACAACTGGTATCAGAGCTTTGTTTGGAGGTTTTGTGTGTTGATAGGATTTACTCACAGAGGGTTTTCTGATTGAGTGGGAGCAGAGCAATGGCGGAAGATAGTAAATACCGAGAAAAATAAATTTGACGGCCATAATTATCAACTTTGGAAGATGCGGGTGGAGGATTATTTGTATCGAAAGATCTATACCTACTTTGGATGAGCATGGACAACCGAGAACGATGACGATGAAGAATGGAAGATTCTTGATAGAAAGGCTCACGGATCTATAAGATTGAGCACAAAGACGGCATCGGTGGCTTTGAATTTTACTGAGATGCAACAACCACTCAGTAGAGTTGATGAAATCTTTAGAAAATTTGTATGAAACTCCTAGTGCTTTGAATAAGGTATATTTGATGAAAAAATTGTTTAATTCTAAGATGCAAGAAGGTGGATCTATATCTAATCATTTGAATGATTTCCTGGTCTATTGTAAATCAATTAAAATTAGTAGAAATTTTGTTTGATGATGAAGTGAAAGCACTTTTATTCTTATCTTCTTTGCCGGATGGTTGGGATAATTTGGTAATGGTTGTTAGTAATACAAATGATCGCTTCTAAAGGTTTGAAATTTGATGAGGTGGTTAGTGTAATCCTTAATGAGGAAATACGCAGAAAAGCACATGAGAACCGTCATCATCTGAAACGCCTTGATCAGTAGATGCAGGGGGGAAGATCTAAGGAAAGATCATCCAAGAGCAAGAAGAATGGGAGATCAAAGTCAAGACATGGCAGATCTAGATCCAGGTACAAAGATTTACTTTGCTGGAATTGTGGAAAGAGAGGACACATAAAGGAGTGTTGGTCCAAGGTAAACAAAGAAAATGCATCGGACATATGTAAAGAAAAAGGTAAAGAGGCAAACGTTGCAAAGTGAGGTAAAAGCAGATGCCCTTATTCTTTCCTTGTATAATAAATTAAAATCTTGGGTGTTAGATTCTGGAGCTTCTTTCCATGCTACCCCTAATAAGGGCTATTTCGTAAATTATGTTCGGGTGTTTTTGGACAAGTTTATTTAGGTGACGATGACCCTTGCAATATTACTGGGAAAGGTGATGTTAATCTAAAGTTGCGAATAGAAACCCATGGGTATTGAAAGATGTGAGGCATGTGCCAAGCCTCAAAAGAAATCTAATATATGCAGGCAACTTGGTAAATCTGGATGCGTGGTTACATTCACAACGATTCTTGGAAGATTACCAAGGATCTCTTGTCATGGCAAGAGGAAAGAAGGTAGGAACTTTATATATGTCTACCTATATTATTGGTTCCTTTTCAATGCTATCTACCACGATTCGAGATGCAAACATGTGGCATAATCGGCTAGGTCATATGAGTGAAAAAGGAATGTAGATCTTAAAGGCAAAGGGTAAGTTATCAAATTTGAAACAATTGGATCTTGAATTTTGTGAGCATTGCATATTTGGAAAGCAAAAGAGAGTGAGATTTCTCAAGGTTGGGTCAACAAAGAAGGAGAAAAAATTGGAGCTTGTACACTCAGATGTGTGGGGACCAGCCCAGGTAGCTTCTATTAGAGGATCCCAATATTATGTGACTTTCATTAATGATGCCACAAGGAAGGTATGAATCTATTTTATTCGGCGTAAATCTGATGTTTTTGAAACTTTTACAAGATAGAAAGCCCTTGTTGAAAATCAACCAAACTTAAAATTGAAGTACCTTAGATCTAACAATGGTGGTGAGTACTGCAGCAAGGCTTTTAATGATTATTGTTCAGAGAATGGAATATGAAGAGAAAGGACGGTTCCTAGAACTCCACAGAGAATGGAGTTGCAAAAACAAATAATAGAACAATCATAGAACGTGCTAGAAGCATGAGGATACATGTTGTTTGGCTTTGAAGTTTTGGGCAGAAGCAGTGGATACAGCAGTATACTTGATCAAGCATGGGCCTTCAACAACACTGGATGGTGGAATACCGTGGAAGAAGCTTGTCCGGAAAAGAGGTAGATTTTTCTTTCTTAGATTTTTTGGCTCAGAAGCTTTTATGCATGTTGATAGAGAAAATAGGAGGAAGTCTGATGCTAAGTCGAAGAGATGTACTTTCATTGGTTATGGCTCTGGTGATTTTGGATATCGATTTTGGGATTTAGAAGATTCTAAAATTGTTAGGAGTCGTGATGTTGAATGAAATTAAAGAAGAATTTACAGGGATCAGGTTTTGGTGCCCAAGGATAAACCGGTTGAGAAGTTTGTAGATGAAAAGGAACTCTCAGATTTAAAAAAAATACCGATAGGGTTACATAGTAACCTCAAGTGTCAGTTGACACCTGACCGGTATTGGTCAAAAGAACTGGTATTGATCACAGAGCATCCAAACCGCATTGGTTATCAAAACCTTTTGGGCTCTATATTGATGAATTAGAGGATCTTATCTCCACAGAATTAGGTACCATGAATGGTTGTAGCCTCCTTGGGATCTACATTGCTATTTTATTGTTTGCAGATGACATTATTTTTCTTTCACACACAATTACAGGACTTCAAAATCAGCTTGATGCATTGAGCGATTTTTGTGATAAGAAAGGCCTGGAAGTAAATCTTGCAAAGACAAAACTCATGGCATTTAATACAACCAAGAAAGTAGCATCTACAATGAATTTGTTGTACAAAGGAAAACAAGTTGAGGTGGTGTACTCTTACACCTACTTGGGTGTGGTTTTCTCTGGTCCACCTTTTAGCTTTGTTCTAGCAATAGAAGCAAGACTGAGCAAAGGGTATGCAACATTGACGGTCTTGGAAAGACAATGTTTTCAGCTCCAATTTCAAGATATTTAGACGAAGATTCGAGTTTTTCATACATTGGTTACATTAGCACTTTTATACGAATGTGATGTTTGGGGTCCATATTTGAGACAAAATGATTTCAATCATATGGAAAGAGTTTTCATTTCCGTGTTATCAAAGAATATTCGAGCCGAAAGAACAGCAGTTCCTCACTCAATTATTCTTGTTGAGTTTGGGGTATGTCCTCTCTTTATCTTTTCAATTTTCAATATTATCACTATGTTTCATATGCTTCGATGCATGGAAGATTCATTTTCGACCAAAACAGGTATCCATATTTGGCACTTTGATCTTCTGTATAACTTGCCAAAAAAGGTTACAAATCATGTTGGTATGCAAGAATTACTACTCTCCTTCAGAAGTTGAATATTGATATAGATAGACTCCCTCCTCTTGGGTTTTCTATTAATGCTCATCAACTCACTAAACAGAAGTTAACAGTGGTATACGAGAGAAGCTCACTAAATCTTACTTGAAAGTTACATAGTTTTCTCTAAAAGAGCCTTTGAAACCAACGCTTCTTAACTATTTACAACTTTATTCCCGCTTCCATGAAGATCAAAACAAAATTCCAGAATACATGAAGATGTTTTTTCCTTCATGCCTAAGGATCCCTTTAGCTTAGTTTTGCATTTTCTCTCACCCTCTTCGGATGGAATCTGATCATAGCCTTCCACAACTTGAGCGGATTTGTCAATTGTGTTTTCTAGAACCTGAAAGTGAAGAGCATTTTATATTCAAGTGTCCCATCTACTATGAAATTCGTGGAAGATATCATTGTCTTTTCAGAGATTCCAATGGATCTTTAAGAGTCTCATTCAATATAAAGATTAGAAATGCTTAGCTTTATTTATTCGTGAGATACTTCAAATTCAGGAAAGAACACTCAAATTGTAGTCCTTAAATACAAATGAGTACAGAAATATTAGTTCTTACTTCCACATTACTAATTTTAGGAATCTTAAGAGATCTCATATGCAGACAACCTGGTCCAGATGTGTCAGACAACGCACTTTCTATTGGTTTCATGATCTGTAACCTTCTAGCGGTTGATTTGTTGTTTCCTTTTTCTTTTTTTTTCTAAAGATGTTTTGGCACTCCTTTATGTTTTGGTTCTTGGTTTGTATTTTTCTATCAAATAGGACATTCTTGGCCTTCATGACATTAATATCTAAATTAAATTAAATTAAATTAAATTAAATAAACCAAAAACCACCATATTTGGATTTTCACACCAAACATCCGACAAAATGGCTGCTCTGAAACTGATCTAAATTATTTACAAAATAAATAAGTCTACGATTTATAGGGCATGGTGACAACAACATTCAATTCCACAAAAAAGTGCCACGAGAAAAATAACAAGAACTCAAAGATCGTGGCGATCACAGGGTGATCCAAGAGCTTAAACCACTTCGACCGCTACAACTCGAGATTTCTTCCTCTATTCCCTCCGCACTTCGCTGAATAAAATTCACATTAACGATCGATGCGAGAATAAGGAGCTTAACATTAAGCCCCCTTCGTAATGTTATCCCACTTAGGGAATCCAAAGTGTGACATAAACCAAAGGGTTTGTTGCTCGAAGGGGATGATCCATTTCCGTTATCAAACAGAGAGTGCCAAAGGATACCACTCGAGACAAAAAATTGTAGAGAGGTCGGTCGCTTATCAAAATGGCATTTCAAGGCCTTTGGATAAATCGTATGGAAAACAGACGGAGGAGGCGGCGTTCTATGTCGGTTTTCGGCATCGTGTTAGCGAGGAGCATGAGGCGGTCAAGTTGGTAGTGGCGTCATAAACTCCATCTCAAGGATGACCTTCTCACCGTCATCAAGGCGGATGGTGTGCACACATGACCTTGTTGTACAAATTGAATCAAACCCTCATAAAGGACAACTAATAATCTTATACTCAACTTTGTGCAAACATGGCCTTCTTGCATTTAATCATTATGTGCATAGTTAGGATAGGAGATGGATCAAACCCTCTTGGATAACATGCGGGTTAGGATTCAGGAGCACCTTAACAAGCTTGATGAAAAGTACCTTTCACACCCCTAAATTTCACATTTTGCATATTCTTTTGTCACAATTTATCAAATTTTTTTGGATTCAATCGTTTTATGTTACCTCATAGTTACCAAATGAGCACTAACATATCCACCATTCTTCAAGCGAAGCCTTTTCACTCAATGAATTTTTCGGATGCATTATGTTAGGTGGCATCTTTTATTTTTTACATCAATTCTTTTCAAGCAATCGATTATAGTGATCGATTGCCGTTAACTTTCTCACTGGGATTTCATCAATACATGTTTTTTGTCATTCATGTGAAGATTCCTTCATTTTTAAGGCATAATTGTTTACTCGATCACGACTAAGTCTATTATTGTCCCGGTAAGTGCACCAAGTTGATGGACAAATATAGGGTCATCCGTGGACGTCATATTGCAAAAAACAATGAAATCTCAACTTGTAGGGATTATTAGCTATACATGCACTCTAAATTAGAAAAAATTATATAAATATGAATCGTAGCATTCGGAATCTAGTTTCTAAAATACTAATTTTTGTAAAAAACAGACAAGTTTAGCTATATTAAACACTTAAAATTATATGACTTAGTTTTTTTTTTTGAAAAAACTTATAAGATTGTAGTCCGTTTGCCCGCATTTTGGATGACCAAATCTTGTTATTTTTTTTTTTTCCTTTGGTGAAACGTTAGATGTAGTTGTCTATCTTGGGATGGATTTTATTTTGTATTTTTTTTAGCAATATTTTTTTTTATGATTTTTTCCGTGAAAGTGGTCTGAAAATATTTAGAAAATGGAGCGCTTTCCGTTTGCCCGCCATAACTATATCAAAAAATATCAAAATCAATTTTATTTTTTTAACGTGTATAGAATTTTTCCACGCTTGGGATGGTATAATTTTTATCATATTTTGATAAGCGAAACAAAAGTTACTGATCTTAAACGTAGACATGAACATTCACGGGAAAAATGTCTTAAGGACCTATTGTTAGTAATAAATTATAAAATGATATTTATCTTATTCTATTCACTTTAAAAACAATATTTTTACAAAGCTAAGAGTCTACCCTACGTGATGGCACCATTTTTGTGAAATGTTTTCGCTTTTTAGCATGGTTCAAGTCTTTGGAAGAGCAGATTTGAGGTTTTTTGATCTTTTGCACTTCATAATGACCTTCCATAGCTTTGGTTGGGGAAAAACAAAGATTTTCCGAGGCTAAGGTTCAGAAAATAGCTCCGCGATCGCGGTTTTTTTGTAAAAATACCGTGAACGCGGTTTATAAAGCGCGTCGCGTTTATAAAGCGCTCGCGCGGTTTATAAAGAGCGCTTCATGGTTTATAAAGCACACTCGCGGTTTATAAACCATATTTACACACATCCCAACATCCGAATTACCATGTGATTTTTACTCTCGACCTTACCGCATTTAATTCTCAAAAATTCTGTCTTTTTCGAACACGTTTTTTTATCACCAAAGCAAAACATCATGGGAGACAAAAACGAAGTCAAAAAGGAAGTCATTAAGTAAAAAACACCGACGAATTAGAGGCCAACAAAATTGAAAATGCTTTGGCGGATGCGGAAACTTCGTGAATCTAGAAGAGGTTCATCTTCAATCCCAACTACATAAGCAATGAAGAACTAGGTAATGTTTCTACCACAATGTTGAAGTTGAATTGAATACTCGTGATGAAGAAGTTTTTCTTGATGTCAATGTCAAGAATAATTAAATACTCATGATGTAGCAAATGTTGAAATCAAGGAGACAATGAAAATGTGAATAAGGAAATTCATGTTGAAATCAGACAAACAAAATTTGACAAAAACACCTCCTAGGATTTTACATAAGAAACCTAATTTTTGATTGAAATTGATGAAAACATTTTGAAACCAATGTCGACAAACTTTCGAACGACAAATCAGAAGAAAAGCTAGTGAAATTTGGGATAATCATTTTGAAATTTTAAATGATTCCCAAAGATGTCGATTGTTGGTTAGTTTGATGAAATTGATTAAAATGAGACCTACATTAAACACCTTAGGATTGACAACATCTAACATACGTGGTCAAACCTCTACAATTGTTGAAAACCTTCATGATGCATATCACACAAGTTGGTGTAAAGAGACGCACTAGGGATAGTAATATTGTGCGTCATGTACTTTACTACTAGTGTTGTAAGTGAATCAATAAAAAAACAATGTTTGATTATGCAAACAAGTCGAATGTTGCAAGTTAATCGAAAACTCTAATGAAAGCAATTGAAAGACGTAATATCCTTCAAATACTCAATAATGTCGATTTTTGGGCATTTTCTCGCTAGAGCACCGCGTAAGGACAAAAATAATTCTGATGCTATAAAGAAGTTGTTATTAAATTTTGGCATGATAACACTAGGATTCTTGCATATACATTGTATGTGTGAAATCATAGGTTTGGGATTCGACGTTAATGATGTTTCCCAAGGTATTTCCTATGGATATCAGACAACTATGGTCCTAAAATTATAGGGGTAAGTGGGGTAATTTGATCTAGATTGGTTTGTGTGATAAAGATTCAATGAGAGGGTTGAATGATGTGAACCATGGTTTTAAGATAAGGTACCTTTGTTGGAAAACCCAAAGTTGTTTAGAAATTTTGTCCTTGCCTATAGAGGGGAAAAAATAATAAAAATTCCCTTAGCATAGGGGTAGAGGTCTAACCTACCCGCTAGAAGCGGGAACCAATTCTTGGAGATCTAATCATGGAGGATAGGGAGGCTAGGCTAAAGATGAGTGAATCTACAGATCAAGGCATGATCTTGGTAAAATGAATATATTTCGAGGACTTCATCGCCAAAGGTTACACTTGGGTTTCTCTTAGTAGGCCTCATGGTTTTGATCTATGTCTTCTTTTACAAAACCTCATTAAATGAGTGATTGACTAAAGCTTTAGTTGTAGCAGGAGTTTCCAAGCTATCAACAAGGGAGAAAACCCTAGTGTTTGCACCCCTAACAAAGATGTTAGGATTCACTCAACCTCCCAATGGGTTATTAGTGTCCCCAACAAAGATAACAGGATTTTCCATTCCTCCTTGCAAGTTCTTGGCAACATTGGTGCCAGTAGTGTCAGATCCAACCCCAACAATGGCTCCATTGCCACCTGCAGTTTGAGCAACTGAAGCCCCACACCCAAGGCCAAGAATATTTCTAAACAAACCCTTAGGGATCTACATGTTCTGCAGAGGGGGATGTAGTTTCTAAATGAAAGGACACCTCCATCACGTAATTTCACACAACCCTACGTGTGCACATATATATGTCCGCCGCCTCCAAATCTATTAGGGTTCATATGAGTGGTGGAGTTAGGGTTCGCAGAGTTGTCATAAATTGGAGGAGCTATCTATTAAGGGTACAATGATGTTGTAAATTCTTAAATCTCAAGACACCAATCCATATAAAACTTATAATCATATGGAAAGGACGCATAGATTTTTTTAGATAAAGGGCGAGAGGATTTAACCTTTTTACATTTCTTCATCACTCTTATCATTCATTAAAGAGATTTGTAACTAACTCGCGTAAAACTCACGCGAGGCATGCCAAGATAGCTTCGCCTCTGAGCGGATGATGACCCGCCAGTGCTCCCGTGTATAAAGAGAAAAATATTAATACATGTGCAACATACACGTGAAACAAATTATAATAATAATCTAGTGCAATTAAATGATTTATTAAAAATGTAAGTTTGTACAACTTGAAACTTACGTTTGAAACACGCCAACCGCATAGAGAAGCTAGCATGTCAACACCGGATGTTTCCTTCACCGGCTCTTGCTATTTAAAATAAAATAAAAAATTAGTTTTTTACATGTATGTACATGAAGTACAATCATATATATATTAATATCTCAAACATGTGAATTAAACTATTGTACATATATATATTATTTAAATTTATTTAAAATTTACCTGTGAAAGACCAATATCAGTGGCTCCAGCCCAAAAACATTCCCAAAGATCTCATCTATAGAAAAAAATCCTCGTGAACCAAAAATGATGTCTCGCTGCAGCAGCATACGGCACCACATGATCCACAAAGGTGGTGTGGTGCACTAGAACCGCACCTCCACCAACATCACCGGATGTAACTGGGTGCTTATCTTTCAGGTGAGAGTGTCGATGAGCTCCTCAATGCATGCAATGTATCAATCTCCACAACCTCCTTCACCGTAGGAGGGATAATCAAGGCAATGGGGGTTTTGGGGCATGGGGATCCTAGGCGACCTACGCGTGCACAGTGTCAGGCTCCTCGCAGAGCCACCTCCTCGACCAAAAAAAGTCCAAAAGTCAAAATAATTCGGGACCTCATTGAGCACAAACTCACAATATAATTTCTTCAAAAATAAAGAGGAACCTCATTGTTGTTGCATGGTGGATAATCAAAACCATCCACCATCGGTCCCAAAAATTGTTTTTGATTCTATCATCATGGCACCAATGGATTGGGAACCGCTTTGCAAGTAATAGCAGGGGGCATTGGTTCTAGGGTCGGTAAATAATGCACAAATGAGGTCTTTTCCAATTTTTTTGTCTTTGACGGCCGCATGAGATAGTTTATCCGCATACCACCGCCTACAAATCACTTCTAAAGGTGTTCCATCTATGTATTTGGTTGGTTGCAAGACTAGACTTCGCCAATCAATGTTTGCAAATGTATTGGCTAAAGTCATGCGGGATGGATTTGTAGCATGGTTTTGTCTTATAGTTTGAATTAGGTTCTCAATGACAATTTTATTTTCTTGGATTCTTCCAATGATATTATCTTGCGTTCTCGTTGGCTCGGTGGGGATGTAAGGAGCCACAGGGGCGGATCTATGTTTGGAGGAGGGTTTTGAGGAATGTTCGAGGGTTTTGAGGAATGTTCGGTGGGTTTTGAGGAATGTTTTGACAGTTTGCACGAGCCCGAGCTTGCACGACCAACCGATAAACAATAAAATTGTATACATAAACAAACAATTCACAAAACCCATGAAAATGCCAAAAAAACCTAAAATGCAAAAAAAAACAACCTAAAATGCAAAAAAATGATTACAATCGGGGACTTACCTCCTCGTCTTGGCGGCATGGTTGAATCTATCGCTATCCAGAAGTCCGATGAGCAATTTTGAGATAGTATTGAAAGTGCGAGTGAAAAACGTTTAGGAAAAGTCGCGGTTCGAAATGAAAATTAGGAAAATAACGAGTCGTGGATCATTAAATTTTGTCTCGTAGTTCCGCGATCGTGGTTTATAACCGTGCTTGCGGTTATAAACCGCGATCGCGAACTAGGTTCGCAAATTACCGAACCTAGAATTCAATAACCACGATCGCGGTTTTAGAACCGCGCTCGCGGTACCTTTATTTCGGGTTTTTATGTCCACGGAATTGTCCACCAACTTCGTGCACTTACCCTCCCATTTATCGAGGAAATAAGAATTTGGCTAGGTTCTATCCCCTCACTCACTTCTACTCTAACATCATCGCTTTAGGCCTTCAACAACACAACCGAAAAATTCAAACCCTAGTCCAATGTTGGCTATAATTCTTCATAATCCTCTCTATGATTGTAACAATGACTATCATGGATCGTGTTTCTTTAAAAAAGAAATCTTTGAATACAAATTGTGAGCATTCTCCTGGTTTGCATGAAAAATTCTCTCGCCTTTTTCTTTTACAATCGTTGTGTCTTTCCACACTTGTCTTTTCTAGTGTCCTCGATGTCTTCCTGATTTTTCTTTCACCGAACAAATCATGTACTTGAAAGCACATCCTCCCGATTGTGAGACTGCGTTTTATGTGTCTCAGTAACTCTCGAATTTTGTAGGTCTGTCTAAAATACGTGATTCTACTTCATAAATTATGTCATGAAAACTATCTTCAAACCTTCTTTAATCTGGTCTCTCTCTCTCTCTGCATGACCTCAAAATCATGAAAATTGTAATTAAAAATGGCAATTCTTTGCCTTCATCTGCATATTTTGATGGGTTAACCATTTGTGTATTGAAAAATACCTCATCTTTATTTAATTAATTTAGTAATTGCCATCCCAAGGGCTTTAACAAGGGTATCTTAGCATTGCATTTCTTTCAAGTTACTATCACAAACCAAATCTTTGTGTTTTAGTTTGGCGGTAGTTGCAGTAATTTGTATTTTCAACTCTTTTCACAGGGTAAAATGTTATGTAAGTGAACTAATTTCAAGACTTGAACATTGTCAAAACCGAGGGTCTTGCATCCAGATATTAAAGTTTCCTATTTACTTTTGGATAATGCAGTGTCTTAAACAATGTTGATTTTTGACTTTCTACATTTTTTAATTTTGATCACAAGTAGCCTATGACCGATCGAGTTGTCACACTTTGGTATCGTCCTCCCGAACATTGGTTTCATTTCAAATGTTGAATCACCCAATAAATATAGCATGAATTTAATGGCAAGTAGAAATCCTCGAAAGATGTTGTCAATTGCATATTCCAAATTTGCATCATTATATTTGCACCCAAGTCTTGCTTTTGAATTGTACAGGCTTTAGCAAAACTTTTAGGCAAGAGTTAAATTAGACGCCTACTTATTCCTCTTAAACAATTTTAAGGTAACCATAATTTTGTAATATTACCTTTCAAAAATATAAAACAGATTATTTATACATTATTAGCAAAATATACAAAATACCATTGTATCATTATTTTACTATTTTAATATATATTTATATACGCAAGTCACATGTAATGCTTATTTCAAGTATTTGTAAGTATTTCATAGCAAAAAAATCATTAAAGCCATCTAAATGACTATAAAACTTAATCACTTTTTTCTGATACTAACACTACAACTACTATTATTCAATTCATTTTCACTTCCCACTAGATCGCACTCCTTTCTACAGATATGCCATTCCATGGCCTTGTTTAGGATTGTATTCGGTTTTATTTAGAAATGTCCATAATTTTATTGATCTTTTAATCGAAATGTTATTCAATATTATACTCAAAATGTTATATAGGACTTTGGACAAATTCAAGACATTTACCTTCACTTATTATTAGTATATTTTTTCAAAAATAAAGTAATTCAATTTCAATACATCATATTTTAATAAAAATTATTATTATTTGAATTTTTTTCGTAGTCCAATAGGGATCAACAAATACCTAACAATTGAAATGAAAACCTCTAACATAAGGAGAATGTCACCGACCAACCGTTGGAGTGGTACATAAATGTCCCAGATCCTTCGAAAATAAAAGTAATTCAATTTCAATACATCATATTTTAATAAAAATTATTATTATTTGAATATTATTCGTAGTCTAAAAGGGATCAACAAATACCTAACAACTCGAGATGAAAACCTCTAACATAAGGAGAATGTCACCGACCAACCATTGGAGTGGCATGTAAATGTCTCACTCCACACATCGTGGGTAAACCATGAATTGAACCCATGACCTTATGGTCACCAATGCAATGACTTACCATTGTGGCACACCTTAAGAAGATTATTATTTAATGTTGATGCATATGTGTAGAAAAAAACATTAAAATATTCTTAGATACATGATTAGGTCTAGTTAGATATCTAGGTACATGCAATACTTAATATCCACCTTTGTATTATTTAGTGTTATTTTATAATTAATTTCCCACATTTGCTTATGTAAACTAACTTAGCTTGAATTGAATATTTATATAGGGCATTTTGTTGGCTTCCATCTTTATCAAAATTTCCACCTCTTGTTTATCTCGTATGTTGTCTTGTGGATCCACTATCTTATCACTAGTGTGTGTGTGTGTGTGTGTGTGTGTGTGTGTGTGTGTGTGTGTGTGTGTGTGTGTGTGTGTGTGTGCGCGTGCGAGAGAGAGAGAGAGAGAGAGAGAGAGAGAGAGAGAGAGAGAGAGAGAGAGAGAGAGAAACATCGACAAATATCAATCTTAAAGCTTTTATTTGGACTTTATACATATCATGTTGATAAATAATTCCATTGATAAATAATTCCATTGCATTTTTTTCATATTTCCTATAAAACCATAAAGAAAAACCCTTTTTGAGAAAAAAGAGGGCCTTAGTTGTGTAGTATAACAAAAATATTACTATTTTTGAGTTGACTTTTCAAAGTTAAAAAACTTGTAATGAAGTAGACATAAAATTTATGGTCAAGATTGTCTTGTGACAACTAAACAGATGTCAAATTTAACATACAAAATACAACCTTACATGGTCATCACATCCCACCCCTTACTACCATTGTAGAATGCCTATCAGATAATTATCTTACCTTATACTTTAGAGCCCCTACAAATACACTACTTGAACTCCCTACTTACCACTCTTTTAAGTATTAGCCATTAGAAATCAACATGCATGTTCAAAATATTTAATTTAAATTCAAAAATCACCTCTAAATAGACTAACATTGCACTTCACTTGGAAACACAATCTTAAATATATAAAATATATTAATCACTCACATACATTCTACAAATATCAAACTATCATAGAAAGTTATCATTGTTAGAACTAATATGTCCGAGTAAACACTTTTTTTTGCCTATAACCTAGTTCTACATATTTCTAAATCGTTTTCTATTTGTGTAATCTACCTTTTATACATATATTTTCGTAAATTAGTTTTCTGTGTTAGTAATTTTCTTTAACTAAAGTATTTAGATGGAAACGGAATGATATATATTGTTGTTTTAAGTATATTCGACAAACTTGGTCTTTCTCAGAATAAGTCCAAGTAAATTATTGAGAGCAGTACATTGTTAACTACGTCGCGTGAAAGGCACGTGTGAAAAGGACCACAAACTCCGTTTAAATTTCGTAATCACGAGGGCACCTTTGTTCAAAAAGATTTCTTTTGTTTTTCATGGTTTTCTTTTTCTTTGATGTGAGGTAAACTTGACCGAGTAATTTTTCCTTCAAATTAGTTCTACTCCACAACACACCTAATTCGTGTGTACGTCATTCTTTGGGGAGTGCTCTTGTCACCAATGACATCGCAACACCATTATTTTATATTTAATATTGACCAACTTGAAAAGAGTATTTAATGTCGTTTAAAAATAATACCGATTTAATGTTTTTATTAATTTTATATGAATTTTATCTACCATGTAGCGGGTAATATTAAATATTTAAAGTAGTGGGGCATCATCTTTTTGTATAAGGTAAGGGGTATGATGAATATTTATGAGAGTGGAAGGATATAACTAAATTTTAAGTTATGTATTGAAGGATGTGTGTTTTTATTGTTTTTTATAGATAATGCAAAGCTTAGACATGTATTTGTATTACTCAAATGTAAATGTTAGGGAAACATGCAAGTTTATCAATGAGTATATTTGTAAGACTCTTTGGATGTCAACGCTTGCCATTCAATCTTACCAATAATTATTGTTGCCTTATCCAATGTCAAAAGAACCAGTATCGGTCACAGAGAGATCCAAAACCAAAGATCGGTTATTAGAACCGACATTGGTCAATTGAATTTTGAGACTTCGAGATTTTCTTACAATCTTGGCCTTCTTTCTTGCTCTTCGTTGTAGTTGTTTCACCACCTTGGAAATACTTTGGAGAAATTTTGCATCACCTTTGGGGATTTTAAGTTCTCTCTATTCTTGAAATCATTTTTTACATGCTTAAATACCCCATCATTATTATGCACTAGCTTTGCGGGTTTATCACCATCTAAAAGCTCTCCCCCGCATTTTCCATCATCAATCTCTTTTTAATGTCATCATTTCCATCTATTTTCGTCCATTAAACCCAAGATCACTCCCATTCCCATTCTCCATCGATCACCTCAAATTTAAGTTCTCTATTCTTGAAATCCGTCGCCGACGTAATCCACTTATGTTTGAATTTATGTCATCTATCTTGCCAATTACCCGCTCTGTGCCCCACAGCCTCTCATATCTTCCAATATTTCCATTTTGCACACATGTTGTTTCATCTTTCACTGCAGATCACACACAAATACACTATCGATCTACCCTAGTCACCATCGACCCAATTAGTTGTTATCATTTTATCGTCAAATTTATCAATTTTCTTACATCCTTCCTATTCCCATCGATCCAAGCTCCCTACATCTTCTCGATTATTTTTCGCCTCATATCAACTTTAGAACAATGCCTCTAGATCTTCCTTTTTGTATCTCTTTGTGGTTCTACTGCCCGCCGCCAATCGTGCCTAACCATCTTGGGTCACCGTAAACTCCGCTCAAGTTTGGTTTAGTTTAGCATTTTCCATAATTAGATTTGCATCTTATCTTATCTAGTTCATTTTAGATTCTTTGTTTTAGTTTAAATTCTACTACATCTTATTATTTATCTATTATCATATTTTATCTATCTTTTATCAAAGTGGGTTGACATCCATCCTAGGAAGTTTTCACTTCTCGGGACCGGCTTTATCGGGTAACCCACCATCCTATCTACTAATCCTTTTTCATGTTGATTTTCTCTTTTTGTGTAGATTATCAAGCTTGCTACGAGGAGGATCTTTTACGCTTTGTATCCATCATCATCTCATCCATATGTAGCCTTAAACCCTCTCATTATTAGAGTTGATTTTTTTTTGATATCGTTTCACTAATGTGAAACAAAAGAGCAAGAAAATAAGTTCATCACATTGATAGAAAATATTAGTATTGGGATTTTAAAAACAAACAAAGACAACAACAAAAATCACAATGAACCACCAATACTAGAGATTACAAAATAAAGAACCACTAATATCAACGATCCTAAACAATTATATTATTATACAATATTAAAAACATATATGTACAATGATTTGATTGGCATATCAAATAGGTGTTTGACAATTTCATGTCGTAAGTAAAGTAGAACTTTACTAAAGTTACACTACCGATGGAAACACATAGTCTATATCATAATACAACAAAAATTATTTTCACTCTTCTTGAATTCAGATACCAATTTCATCTACCTATATTCTTGAAAACATACCTATATCTAGTAATTTAAAGACCATAATTCCTAAGAGATCAATAAAATATTCATTTCTCAATGCATGAGAAATAGAGTAATAGATGAAACTAGTTATTACACTTACGTAACCACCAATACCCACAAGCCTAAAGAGTTGTAGTATCAAACGATATCAAGCAAAAATATATGTATGGTTATTTAATTAGCATGTCAAATAGGGGTTATAAGATTTCATGCCAATAAAATTTTTTACCTTTACTAAATTTACACTAATGATGACAACACCTACTCTTTAACATCAAACAATCAAGATATTTTCACTCTTCTTCAATTTAGGAAATCCAATTTCATCTCCCTTTATTCATAAAAATAGGTTATATCTATTAATTTAAAGACCAAAATTCCAAAGAGGTTGGTGTTGAGTATGGAGCTTAATTGCTTCACAAGAAACTTGTTTTTACAATGTTACCGGGTTCTAACAAGAATCGGCGTCGTGCTAAGGTGTAACCGTCGGCCGACATGTGTAACCGCGCTGTCGACCAAGTCGGTTAGGATGTAACCGACGCGCTACTTGTGCGACATCGCTTTTGTTTAACGTGAAAATAGAATAAATCCTTCTTTTAAAGATGATTTATTGATTGTAAAAGCAAAGTTAAGTTACCCTAAATACGTCATATATGAATGTGTGCATGATATAAGGGTAGGGTGCAAGCAAAGCAAGTAGTGAGAAGAAAATAGCAATTGATGTGCATGTAAGTTTTCTTTGTGAGCAAGGAGTAGTTAAGTGAGGGAAAAGAATCAACACCCCGTGAGGTGTTGGAAGACAATAGATCTTCATTGTATTTCCTCTGTAAAGCACTGAATAATAATATTGGTCATTTCTTGGTGGATGTAGCCCACACTGGGTGAACCACGTTAAATATGGTGTAATCTTTTCTCTTGTTTATTTTCTTTTGGTTATTTCCGCATTCATTTCTTATATGCTTTATCTGATTATAGATATGTGCAACATTGTTATATGGTTTAACCCTAACAACTGGTATCAGAGCTTCGTTTGGAGGTTTTGTGTGTTGACAGGATTTACTCAAAGAGGGTTTTATGATTGAGTGCGAGCAAAGCAATGGCAGAAGATAGTAAATACCGAGTAAATAAATTTGACGGCCATAATTATCAACTTTGGAAGATGCAGGTGGAGGATTATTTGTATCAGAAAGATCTATACCTACTGTTGGATGAGCATGGACAACCGAGAACGATGACAGATGAAGAATGGAAGATTCTTGATAGAAAGGCTCTGGGATCTATAAGATTGAGCCCAGCAACATCGGTGGCTTTGAATTTTACAGATGCAAAAACCACGGTAGAGTTGATGAAATCTTTAGAAAATTTGTATGAAACTCCTAGTGCTTTGAATAAGTTATATTTTATGAAAAAATTGTTTAATTCTAAGATGCAAGAAGGTGGATCTATATCTAGTCATTTGAATGATTTCCGGTCTATTGTAAATCAATTAAAATTAGTAGAAATTTTGTTTGATGATGAAGTGAAAGCACTTTTATTCTTATCTTCTTTGCCAGATGGTTGGGATAATTTGGTAATGGTTGTTAGTAATACAATGACTGCTTCTAAAGGTTTGAAATTTGATGAGGTGGTTAGTGTAATCCTTAATGAGGAAATACGCAGAAAAGCACATGAGAACCGCTATCTGGAAACGCCGATCAGAGACAGGTAGGGGAAGATCTAAGGAAAGATCATCCAAGAGCAAGAAGAATGGGAGATCAAAGTCAAGACATGGCAGATCTAGATCCAGTGTACAAAGATTTACTTTCTGCTAGAATTGTGGAAAGAGAGGACACATAAAGAAGGAGTGTTGGTCCAAGGTAAACAAAGAAAATGCATCGACATATGTAAAGAAAAAGGTAAAGAGGCAAACGCTTGCAAGTGAGGTAAAAACAGATGCCCTTATTCTTTCCTTGTATAATAAATTAAAATCTTGGGTGTTAGATTCGAGCTTCTTTCCATGCTACCCCTAATAAGGGCTATTTCGAAATTATGTTCGGGGTGTTTTTGGACAAGTTTATTTAGGTGACGATGACCCTTGCAATATTACTCGGGAAAGGTGATGTTAATCTAAAGTTGCGAGAATAGAAACCCATGGGTATTGAAAGATGTGAGGCATGTGCCAAGCCTCAAAAGAAATCTAATATATGCAGGGCAACTTGGTAAATCTGGATGCGTGGTTACATTCACAACCGATTCTTGGAAGATTACCAAGGGATCTCTTGTCATGGCAAGAGGAAAGAAGGTAGGAACTTTATATATGTCTACCTATATTATTGGTTCCTTTTCAATGCTATCTACCACAGATTCAGATGCAAACATGTGGCATAATCGGCTAGGTCATATGAGTGAAAAAGGAATGTAGATCTTAAAGGCAAAGGGTAAGTTATCAGATTTGAAACAATTAGATCTTGAATTTTGTGAGCACTGCATATTTGGAAAGCAAAAGAGAGTGAGATTTCTCAAGGTTGGGTCAACAAAGAAGGAGAAAAAATTGGAGCTTGTACACTCAGATGTGTGGGGACCAAATTCGGGTAGCTTCTATTAGAGGATCCCAATATTATGTGACTTTCATTAATGATGCCACAAGGAAGGTATGAATCTATTTTATTCGGCGTAAATCTGATGTTTTTGAAACTTTTACAAGATAGAAAGCCCTTGTTGAAAATCAACCAAACTTAAAATTGAAGTACCTTAGATCTAACAATGGTGGTGAGTACTTTAGAAGAAGGCTTTTAATGATTATTGTTCGAGAGAATGGAATACGAAGAGAAAGGATGGTTCCTAGAACTCCACAGAGAATGGAGTTGCAAAAAATAATAATAGAACAATCATAGAACGTGCTTAGAAGCATGAGGATACATGTTGTTTGGCTTTGAAGTTTTGGGCGTAAGCGGTGGATACAAGAAGATATACTTGATCAAGCATGGGCCTTCAACAACACTTTGGATGGTGGAATACCGTAAGAAGCTTGTCCGGAAAAGAGGTAGATTTTTCTTTCTTAGATTTTTTGGCTCTGTGCTTTTATGCATGTTGATAGAGAAAATAGGAGGAAGTCTCGATGCTAAGTCGAAGAGATGTACTTTCATTGGTTATGGCTCGGTGATTTTGGATATCGATTTTGGGATTTAGAAGATTCTAAAATTGTTAGAGTCGTGATGTTGAATGAAATTAAAGAAGAATTTACAGGATCAGTTTTGGTGCCCAAGGATAAACCGGTTGAGAAGTTTGTAGATGAAAAGGAACTCTCGATTTAAAAAAATACCGATAGGGTTACACAAGAACCAAGTGTCGATTGACACCCGACCGTATTATTGTCAAAAGAACTGGTATTGATCACAGAGCATCCAAACCGGCATTGGTTATCAAAACCTTTTGGGCTTTATATTGATGAATTAGAGGATATTATCTCCATAGCATTTGGTACCATGAATGGTTGTAGCCTCCTTACGATCTACATTTCTATTTGATTGTTTACAAATGACATTATTTTTCTTTCACACACAATTACAGACTTCAAAATCAGCTTGATGCATTGAGCGATTTTTGTGATAAGAAAGGCCTGGAAGTAAATCTTGCAAAGACAAAACTCATGGCATTTAATACAACCAAGAAAGTAGCATCTACAATGAATTTGTTGTACAAAGGAAAACAAGTTGAGGTGGTGTACTCTTACACCTACTTGGGTGTGGTTTTCTCTGTCCACCTTTTAGCTTTGTTCTAGCAATAGAAGCAAGACTGAGCAAAGGGTATGCAACATTGACGGTCTTGGAAAGACAATGTTTTCAGCTCCAATTTCAAGATATTTAGATGAAGATTCGACTTTTTCATACATTGGTTACACCAGCACTTTTATACGGATGTGATGTTTGGGGTCCATATTTGAGACAAAATGATTTCAATCGTATGGAAAGAGTTTTCATTTCCATGTTATCAAAGAATATTCGAGCCAAAAGAACAGTTCCTCACTCAATTATTCTTGTCGAGTTTGGGGTATGTCCTCTCTTTATCTCTTTAATTTTCAATATTATCACTATGTTTCATATGCTTCGATGCATGGAAGATTCATTTTCTCGACCAAAATGTATCCATATTTGGCACTTTGATCTTCCTCGTATAACTTGCCAAAAAGGTTACAAATCATGTTGGTATGCAAGAATTACTACTCTCCTTCAGAAGTTGAATATTGATATAGATAGACTCCCTCCTCTTGGGTTTTCTATTAATGCTCATCAACTCACTAAACAGAAGTTAACAAAGTGGTATACGAGAGAAGCTCACTAAGTCTTACTTGAAAGTTACATGGTTTTCTCAAAAGAGCCTTTGAAACCAACGCTTCTTCACTATTTATTGACAACTTTATTCCCGCTTCCATGAAGATCAAAACAAAATTCCAGAATACATGAAGATGTTTTTGCCTTCATGCCTAAGGATCCCTTTAGCTTAGTTTTGCATTTTCTCTCACCCTCTTCGGATGGAATCTGATCATAGCCTTCCACAACATGAGCGGATTTGTCAGTTGTGTTTTCTAGAACTTGAAAGTGAAGAGCATTTTATATTCAAGTGTCTCATCTACTATGAAATTTATGGAATATATCATTGTCTTTTTAGAGATTCCAATGGATCTTTAAGGAGTCTCATTCAATATGAAGATTAGAAATGCTTAGCTTTATTTATTCGTGAGATACTTCAAATTCAGGAAAGAACACTCAAAGTGTAGTCCTCAAATACAAATGAGTACGAAATATTAGTTCTTACTTCCACATTACTGATTTTAGGAATCTTTAGAGATCTCATATGCAGACAACCTGGTCCAGATGTGTCAGACAACACACTTTCTATTGGTTTCATGATCTGTAACCTTCTAGCAGTTGATTTGTTGTTTCCTTCTTCTTTTTGTTTCTAAAGATGTTTTGGCACTCCCTTTATGTTTTGGTTCTTGGTTTGTATTTTTCTATCAAATAGGACATTCTTGGCCTTCTCAGGACATTAATATCTAAATTAAATTAAATTAAATTAAATAAACCAAAAACCACCATATTTGGATTTTCACACCAAACATCTAACAAAATGGCCACTCTGAACCGATCTAAATTATTTACAAAATAAATCGAGTCTACGATTTATAGGGCATGGTGACAACAACATTTAATTCCACCAAAAAGTGACACACGGAAAAATAACAAGAACTCAAAGATCGGGCAGGTAGTCACAGTGATCCAAGAGCTTAAACCACTTCGACCGCTACAACTCGAGATTTCTTCCTCTATTCCTCTCGCACTTCGCCATAATAAAATTCACATTAACGATCGACGAGGATAAGGAGCTTAACATTAAGCCCCCTTCGCGTAATGTTATCCCACTTAGGGAATCCAAAGTGTGACATAAACCAAAGGGTTTGTTGCTCGAAGGGGATGATCCATTTCCCATTATCAAACAGAGTGCCGATGGCAGCCACTCTAAGACAAAAAAATTGTAGAGAGGTCGGTCGGTTATCAAAATGGCATTTCAAGGCACTGATAAATCGTATGGAAAACAGACGGAGGAGGCAAAGATTCTATGTCGGTTTTTCGGCATCGTGTTAGCGAGGAGCATGAGGCGGTCAAGTTGGTAGTGGCATCATAAACTCCATCTCAAGGATGACCTTCTCACTTTCATCGACAAGGCGGATGGTGTGCACACATGACCTTGTTGTACAATTGAATCAAACCCTCATAAAGGACAACTAATAATCTTATACTCACTTCGTGCAAACATGGCCTTCATTTATGACGAATCATTATGTGCATAGTTAGGATAGAGATGGATCAAACCCTCTTGGATAACATGCGGGTTAGGATTCAAGATCACCTTAACAAGCTTGATGATAAGTACCTTTCACACCCCTAAATTTCACATTTTGCATATTCTTTTGTCACAATTTATAAAAATTTGTTGGATTCAATCATTGTATGTTATCTCATAGTTACTAAATGAAAACTAACATATCCACCGTTCTTTAAGCAAACCCTTATCACTCAATGATTTTTGTGGTTGCATTATTTTAGGTGGTATCTTCTATTATTTACATCAATTCTTTTCAAGCAATCGAGTTATAGTGATCGATCAGACTGTTAACTTTCTCACGGGATTTCATCAATACATGTTTTTTTGTCATTCATGTGAAGATTCCTTCATTTTTAAGGCATAATTGTTTACTCGATCACAACTAAGTCTATTATTGTCCCATTTATTGAGGAAATAAGAATTTGGCTAGGTTCTATCCCCCTCACTCACTTCTACTCTAACATGATCGCCTAGGCCTTCAACAACACAACCGAAAAATTCAAACCCTAGTCCAATGTTGGCTATAATTCTTCCTAATCCGCTCTATGATTGTAATAATGAATATCGTGATTGTGTTTCTTTAAAAAGAAATCTTTGAATACAAATTGTGAGCATTCTCCTGGTCTGCATGAAAAATTCTCTCTTGCCTTTTTCTTTTACCATCATTCAGGTCTTCCCACACTGTCTTTTCTAGTGCCCTCGATGTCTGCCTAATTTTTCTTTCACTGAACAAATCATGTCCCTTGAAAGCACATCCTCCTGATTGTGAGTCTGCCTTTTATGTGTCTGTAACTCTGAATTTTACAAGTATCTGTCTGAAATACATGATTCTCCTTCATGAATTTTGTCATGAAAACTATCTTCAAACCTTCTTTGATCTGGTCTCTCTCTTTGCATGACCTCGAAATCATGAAAATTGTAATTAAAAATGGCAATTCTTTGCCTTCATTTGCAGATTTTGATGGGTTAACCATTTGTGTATTGAAAAATACCTCATCTTTATTTAATTAATTTAGTAATTACCATCCCATGGGGCTTTAACAAGGGTATCTTAGCATTGCATTTCTTTCAAGTTACTATCACGACCAAATCTTTGTGTTTTAGTTTGGCGGTAGTTGCAATTTGTATTTTCAACTCTTTTGCGGAGTAAAATGTTATGTAAGTGAACTAATTTCAAGACTTGAACATTGTCAAAACCGAGGGGTCTTGCATCCAGATATTAAAGTTTCCTATTTACTTTTGGATAATGCAGTGTCTTAAACAATGTTGATTTTTGACTTTCTACATTTTTAATTTTGATCACAAGTAGCTTTATGACCACCGAGTTGTCACACTTTGGTATCGTCCTCCGAACATTGGTTTCATTTCAAATGTTGAATCACCCAATAAATATAGCATGAATTTAATGGCAAGTAGAAATCCTCGAAAGATCTTCACACGATTGCATATTCTAGATTTGCATCATTATATTTGCTACCCAAGTCTTGCTTTTGAATCGCATGCTTTAGCAAAATTTTTAGGCAAGAGTTAAATTAGACGCCTACTTATTCCTCTTAAACAATTTTAAGGTAACCATAATTTTGTAATATTACCTTTCAAAATATAAAACAGATTATTTATACATTATTAGCAAAATATACAAAATACCATCATCATTATTTTACTATTTTAGTATATATTTATATACGCAAGTCACATGTAATGCTTATTTCAAGTATTTGTAAGTATTTCATAGCAAAAATCATTAAAGCCATCTAAATGACTATAAAACTTAATCCCTTTTTTCGATACTAACACTACAACTACTATTATTCAATTCATTTTCACTTCCCACTAGATCGCACTCCTTTCGGCAAGATATGCCATTCCATGGCCTTGTTTAGGATTGTATTCGGTTTTATTTAGAAATGTCCATAATTTTATCGGATCTTTTAATTAAAATGTTATTCAATATTATACTCAAAATGTTATATAGGACTTTGGACAAATTCAAGACATTTACCTTCACTTATTATTAGTATATTTTTTCGAAAAATAAAGTAATTCAATTTCAATACATCATATTTTAATAAAAATTATTATTATTTGAATTTTTTTCGTAGTCCAATAGGGATCAACAAATACCTAACAACTCGAAATAAAACCTCTAACATAAGGAGAATGTCACTGACCAACCGGAGTGAGTGGCGTGTAAATGTCCCGATCCTTCGAAAAATAAAGTAATTCAATTTCAATACATCATATTTTAATAAAAATTATTATTATTTGAATATTATTCGTAGTCTAAAAGGGATCAACAAATACCTAACAACTCGAGATGAAAACCTCTAACATAAGGAGAATGTCAGCGACCAACCGCTGGAGTGGCATGTAAATGTCTCACTCCACACATCGTGGGTAAACCATGAATTGAACCCATGACCTTATGGTCACCAATGCAATGACTTACCATTGTGGCACACCTTAAGAAGATTATTATTTAATGTTGATGCATATGTGTAGAAAAAAACATTAAAATATTCTTAGATACAGATTAGGTCTAGTTAGATATCTAGGTACATGCAATACTTAATATCCACCTTTGTATTATTTAGTGTTATTTTATAATTAATTTCCCACATTTGCTTATGTAAACTAACTTAGCTTGAATTGAATATTTATATAGGGCATTTTGTTGGCTTCCATCTTTATCAAAATTTCCACCTCTTGTGCATCTCGTATGTTGTCTTGTGGATCCACTATCTTATCACTAGTGTGTGTGTGTGTGTGTGTGTGTGTGTGTGTGTGTGTGTGTGTGTGTGTGTGTGTGTGTGTGTGTGTGTGTGTGTGTGTGTGTGTGTGTGTGCGTGCGTGCGTACGCAGTGCGTGCGCGCGTGCGTGCGAGAGAGAGAGAGAGAGAGAGAGAGAGAGAGAGAGAGAGAGAGAGAGAGAGAGAGAGAGAGAGAGAGAGAGAGAGAGAGAGAGAGAGAGAGAGAGAGAGAGAGAGACATATCAATCTTAAAGCTTTTATTTGGACTTTATACATATCATGTTGATAAATAATTCCATTGCATTTTGTTCATATTTCCTATAAAACCATAAAGAAAAACCCTTTTGAGAAAAAAAGAGGGCCTTAATTGTATAGTATAACAAAAATATTACTATTTTTTAGTTGACTTTTCAAAGTTAAAAACTTGTAATGAAGTAGACATAAAATTTATGGTCAAGATTGTCTTGTGACAACTAAACAGATGTCAAATTTAACATACAAAATACAACCTTACATGGTCATCACATCCCACCCCTTACTACCATTGTAGAATGCCTATTAGATAATTATCTTACCTTATACTTTAGAGCCCCTACAAATACAAAGTACTTGAACTCCCTACTTACCACTCTTTTAAGTATTAGCCATTAGAAATCAACATGCATGTTCAAAATATTTAATTTAAATTCAAAAATCACCTCTAAATAGACTAACATTGCACTTCACTTGGAAACACAATCTTAAATATATAAAATATATTAATCACTCACATACATTCTACAAATATCAAACTATCATAGAAAGTTATCATTGTTAGAACTAATATGTCCGAGTAAACACTTTTTTTTTGCCTATAACCTAGTTCTACATATTTCTAAATCGTTTTCTATTTGTGTAATCTACCTTTTATACATATATTTTCGTAAATTAGTTTTCTGTGTTAGTAATTTTCTTTAACTAAAGTATTTAGATGGAAACGGAATGATATATATTGTTGTTTTAAGTATATTCGACAAACTTGGTCTTTCTCAGAATAAGTCCAAGTAAATTATTGAGAGCAGTACATTGTTAACTACGTCGCGTGAAAGGCACGTGTGAAAAGGACCACAAACTCCGTTTAAATTTCGTAATCACGAGGGCACCTTTGTTCAAAAAGATTTCTTTTGTTTTTCATGGTTTTCTTTTTCTTTGATGTGAGGTAAACTTGACTTTCCTTCAAATTAGTTCCACTCCACAACACACCTAATTCGTGTGTACGTCATTCTTTGGGGAGTGCTCTTGTCACCAATGACATCGCAACACCATTATTTTATATTTAATATTGACCAACATGAAAAGAGTATTTAATGTCGTTTAAAAATAACAATTCCACATTATACCGATTTAATGTTTTTATTAGGCCGAAAGGCGTGTTCTATGTTAGAAAGCCCAGAGGGCTCTGACAACATTCAACGATCCAAATATACTGCATCGTCGACCATCTAAACGGTGGAAAATAAGTTCAACGTCCTCCTGCTCTGACAACTGATAGAGAATCGAACGCCATAGCCCAGTTCAGGGTGGTACTGGAATTATCATTTCTACTGTTATGTACTGGGTCGTATTTGCGCACAATGGGCATGAGCAGACATGCCACTGCAGAAGGTAAAATGGCGGCCACGAGCAAGAACGAAGATCCATCCGAGCCCGGGAAAAAGAGACGCCATACTCTTGACAGAATGGCGCTGCTGAGGCCCAGGCAGCCCTTCATCAATCCAACCACAATTCCTTTGTTCGCCGGAAAATTATTCACGCATGTCACGATGGATGTCGTGTTATAATACGTTTGACCGTTGATGGCAACGCAGATGAACACACACATCTCCCACAGTGCAGGAGCGGTTAATCGGCGAGTGAGAAACAACCATATGACCGCGTACCCTGAGAAATTCTGAGCGGCTCTGAGCAGCAGGACGAGCCATGGAGGGAAACGATCATAGAGCAGGCCAGAGATTATGCCCACAGATTCGCCAATGTCTTTGAAAACGGAAATGGTGTCGAGCTGCTATTGGTCGTATGAGAAGCGGTTTTTGATGATAGCAGAGTAAATGCTGAAGCTGTAAGATGCCCCTGCACAACATTCTATCCAAATGCAGGCTACCAGAACTGTCCATATATTCTTCAAAATATCCCAGTACGCCATTAATGCTCTGTTCTCCTTTTCTTTAACCCACGGAGACAATTCTTGGCTAAAAAACACAAATCTTGAATCAAACATCCACGGCCATACAAGAAATAATGTACAAAAATAGAAATAAAGATTAAGTTTTGTCATCTCACGTACCTTTCAGAAGAAAAATAATCAAAGCTTAATGTATTACTTACACGGAGAGAGACTGCTCAACAGGTTGTACAAAACGAAGCTTCCCCTCTCCTTCCTGTTGAGAGGGACTTCTTGAAATGTGTGAGTGTGGAGTCTTGTTACGCCGAAAGGCGTGTTCTATGTTAGAAAGCCCGGAGGGCTCTGACAACATCCAACGATCCAAATCTTCTGCATCGTCGACCATCTAAATGGTGGAAAATAAGTTCAACGTCCTCCTGCTCTGACAACGGACAGAGAATCGAATGCAGGAGAAATGGTGGTCGACCGATCTACCTATCCCTCACGCACGTTCGCGGGGGGAATATTTAATTAAAAAAGGTCAAATATTGAACAAACCAATTCTGTGGCAGAGTGGTGGCCCTCCCACCTTGTATTTTGCAGGTCGCGAGTTCGAATCCGCCTATCTCTCTGCAAATGTGCGTTAGAGATAGGCTCTGCAGTGGTCGACGAAGCACAGACTGATATCTGCCTTACACATGGTGGGAATTGTATGCACTGACATGGGGAAATACGAAGCAGGGAAAAATATGGCTCTGGACAGAGAATGACATGTCTGGGTCCTGGGTGCATGCGGCCATTCCTGCCTTCGCCATCATGAAGGAGAGGAATAGATATGTGAAATTATGCAGGTTACGCCTTCATAATCATGCAGGTCAAGAAATCAAGAACTTCTCTAGCTTTGTGTGAATATACTATGGTGCCCGAGTTTCCTGGCAAGTTTAAGCTTCTGCTTCTTGGTTTCCAGATTTCCATCAGCTCTGTGTTTTGGGCTAAGGAGGTGGCATTTTTCCTTCTGTTTTCCCGGGTTCGCAATGGACGGCTTGCAACACGATGAAAGAGGCAATCCACCATGCTGCACAAGCAACAACCAATTTTTTCATTGCACTCAAAGAAACTATTCCTGGTGGAGAAGGAATGGAAACTTGCAAGGTAAGTTGAGTTGGGACCAATATTTTTGCTATATATACTCACTGTTTTGGTTAATAATTTTGTGTGAAATGTTCATATGAATAGCTTTGGAAGCAGAAAGGCAGATGCATTTCCATGTGTGGCGCGCAAAATCCTTAGAAGAAGATGCGGAGAGAAATGTGTGCTCACGCCTTACTTTCCTCCAGACAATCCTCACAAGTTTGCGACCGCACATCGGGTATTTGGAGCAAGCAACATTATCAAAATGCTTAAGGTAAGGTTAAAAAAAGTAATCTTTGCCACATAGTTGTGTCTACAAGTATAATAATGTTGATAACAGTTATTCATGAAATGTGGTTGAAGGTATCAGGATCTTCCAAATGATGGAAGAGCCGACGCAAAGAAATAGCATGGTGTATGAAGCATAAAGTAGACTGCGAGACCTTGATATGGGTGTGCAGGACAGGTTTGTCATCCACAACACCAAATCTCAAAACTACAAACTCAATTGGCAACTGCACAAGAAGACATTATGAAACTTCATTTGGACCAGGCTAATCTCGTGTCCCTTGTCTCGCGATTGTACACGTCGGGGGAAGAATCTGAGCCCTTCTCTTCATTTGAAAGTGATCCATAGGATAACGATAACGATAATAGTGCAGACCATAATAATGACTTTTTTCAGAGGATTCTGATCCCATGATAATGTGGGAACCGTTGTGGCCCTAAAGTGAAATAGAATGATTCCATTATTCAAGCAGAGAGCAAGCTGTGTATGATTGTAGATGACTGTACTAAAGTCTGACGCCTCCTTGTTCGCCATTTAAAATAAAGAGGGTTACTTGCTTACATGTTGAATTATTGTGGGTCTTTTCCTTTGTTGGGAGGAAGTTAAATATGAAACCGAGAGTCATGTTGATGTTTATATTCTATTTTTCAAAATAATCGATGAGTAATGTTGTTAACCAGAAATTAAATGTCCCTTCTTACACTGCATATATACCCCATGTAGTGCTAGATTTTACTGCAAGGTGTTTCAACGTCGTTTCTGATTTAAAAACGAGTTTTAAATATTAAAATTGATGGTCATTGGTAATGGACAAAATTAACATTAAATCAATGAAACTTGAATATATTCTTAATTTAACTAGCCAAATAGAAATAATTTTTCAAATTTCTATTTTTATATTTTATAAATTCTAATTACGCCAAAAGGCATGTTCTGCTTGGGAGAAAACCCGACCCCCTCTAACTCTGATGGCGACAGCGACGACTTAGATCAATCGGTTGACAAAGAACGGTCATATCACACCTCACGGTGTTGGCAAGGGTGTACTTACCAAAGCGGTCACAGTGGGAAAGGTGAGTCTTTGCGACTGGGGTTAAATTTGGCAAAATTTACATGTAGCTTGGGTCAGCGTCTTTAACGTCTCGGATCTCAACTAAAGTGCAAGGAAATGACAGGTCTGAAAGGCCATATAAGACGTGTCGCTCCCCATGTTCTACATTAGGTTTGTGGGTGAGTTTGTTTGGCCATGGGTCTAATCTTTCCACTAAACTTTTATTTTGTTGTTTAATACGTGGAGAAACAAACAACCATATGATACTTTTGAAGATTTTGGCCGTAATATATCATAAATATATTATATAGTATTAGTATTAGTATATCATATATCATATTAATATTTATTATATCATATTGTAAAATATCATTAAATATATGCAAAATATATAGTTGTATGAGTATTTGTATTTTTAAATATAGAGAAAATAAAATGATAAAAAAATTGTCTGAGAATTTGTATTTGTCAATACGTTCATCAAATTATATAGCTAGCGATGTATAGTATTAATATTTTTATAAAATTGAATATTATTACTCCACAAGGCCTATTCACTGGGGGAAGCCTCCTCCCCCTCTGACAACCGATAAGACATCAACGTCTGTGATTTTTTGGTCAACGATGTGAATTGTCATCTTCCGTACACGTGGCACGCAGCGGTTGGATACTTTTAACTATTTTAGCCCGCATTGTCATACCTTCTCGATGAGGCAATGGCTGGGGCTAGCATTTGTCGTTAAATTTTGTCTCCCGATACGTCATCTAACGAAGCCAGATTAAACGTCTGTCGTCTTCTCCACATTGCATCGTTCAATCTCTTTGTTGTTGTCATTGTCACGTTTCCGTAAGGAAATGATAATTTCTCGGAAGATCCTCCAGAGTAGCGCGGTTGAACCAGAAACATGTCGAGAGATTTAACAAAAGAATGCTCCGAATGGGTTTTTATGGATTTGGATTTTTTTGCGATGAAATCGTTACTCTCAAAGCCAAATATATATGGTCACTGCCAAACAGGTCGTAGACCATTTTTTATTTGATATATCATGTTTTGTAATATATTTATTTATTTATTTATTCTATATGTATATTGTTATTACTACTGGTTTGTTTCTGATTTTTTAATAAATATTTATTTATTTAATATATATATATATTATATAGTGTTTTTATTAATGATGTTCTACATTTTTTAAATTCTTTAGTTATTCAATATATATATATATATATATATATATATTTGTATATATTTATATAATAACATAAATAATGTTTTGTATATTGTATTTTGAATATTTTTGTTGATGATATGTTTTTCATGTTTTTATTAAGCTCGAGTTATTATCCTGAAAGGCATTTCCACAAGCGAAGCCTCTTCCCCCTCTGACAACTGAAAGAGACATGAACGATTACAATTTATTTGGTTACCAAAGCACTGACATTTATCGATCGTACACGTGGTGCGCAGTGGTTGGAGACAACTTGTCACATGTCAGATGACCAAAACTGTTGTGAGGCCTTCAACATTCTGCTCTTCCAACGCCGACTTTGTATCTTTAAAATTGAACGCGTCAACTAATGGACGAGAAGAATGGTTGTGGAGCAGCTCCAGATCGTCATATAACAATCAATTGTCCATCTTTGCCAAGATCGATGTTAGAATATTCGCCAGGGAATCGTCCTCCAGCTCTAGATTCCTTGTGTTGAGATCCCGCACGCGAAAAATTGAATCCATCTCTGAAGTAGAAGAAAGGTTTTCGTCTGTCTTCTATGTCGCATTTTTGAATCTTGTCATCGTGACGGTTTGTCATGGACATATCGATAGATTCTAAGGTGAAATCCAAGAAGGACACGCAAGATTCGATCCATGATTCTTCGTCCATGGCGAGGAAAGTGTGTTGGACGAAACTTGCACCTTGGTCGTCTAAGGCCATAAGAGCCACCAAATCCTTCTCCGTGTACTGGACAAGGCTCGATTCCCAGTCTTGTTGGGCCAACATAATGGATGCAAAGCCATGGTAATTACTAATTACGGAATAAGATGAATTGATATTATAATTGGTGTTAGCTAAGAAATAATGATTGTTCTAAAACATTTTAGGGATTTTTAAATTTTTTTGGGAACTCATATTATCATCGTTCATTATGAAATTGACATGTACTTTACCTTGAGTTACCTTGCAATTGCAAGAAAAGTAATTATGGCTACAAGCCTCCTCCATTTTTAGCTACTGATATAGACATCGATGCTTACAATGTATTTGGTCGACGAAGCTCAGACATTCATCTACCGTACACGTGGCTCACAGTGGTTGGAGAGTGCCTGTCACATGTCACATGAATAAAGCATGTTTGCGTCACAACTATATCGTCGACATTGTTTACGTCAACTTCTTTTGTCGTCCACATTTGACTAAAGCAATCACGCTTATAAGAGGAATCCCGTCTTCGTTCTCTATCCTTAACAATCCCCTCTTATTCAGCGGTGTACCATCCCTTTCAAGCTACTCCACTTCTTATGGACTCTGAATCTTTTCTACTTCTCCACTTTTCACTACTTCATTTACTAACTAGAAATATCATAATGCTTTGTTGTGTTTTTCAATTACTTTTCCGCCTTAAGAATATTTTGATTTCGGCGTTAACATCGCACACCTCACGTGCGATTGCTGAATTAATTTTATATGAATTTTATCTACCATGTAATGCGGGTAATATTAAATATTTAAAGTAGTGGGGCATCATCTTTTTTATAAGGTAAGGGGGTATGATGAATATTTATGAGAGTGGAAGGATATAACTAAATTTTAAGTTATGTATTGAAGGATGTGTGTTTTTATTGTTTCTTATAGATAATGTAAAGCTTAGACATGTATTTGTATCATTCAAATGTAAATGTTAGGAAACATGCAAGTTTATCAATGAGTATATTTGTAAGACTCTTTTGGTCATGTCAACACTTGCCATTCAATATTACCAATATTTATTGTTGCCTTATCCAATGTCAAAGAATCGGTATCGGTCACAGAGGATCCAAACCAAAGATCGGTTATTAGAACCGACATATTGGTGAGGCTGAATTTTTGAGACTTCGAGATTTTCTCACGATCTTGGCCTTCTTTCTTGCTCTTCTTTGTAGTTGTTTCACCACCTTGGAAATACTTTGGAGAAATTTTGCATCACCTTTGGGAATTTCAAGTTCTCTCTATTCTTGAAATCATTCTTGTACATGCTTAAATAGCCCATCATTATTATGCACTAGCCTTGCATGTTTATCAACCATCTAAAAGCTCTACCACTGCATTTTCCATCATCAATATCTCTTTTAAGTTCATCATTTCCATCTATTTTTGTCCATTAAACCCAAGATCACTCCCCATTCTCCATCGACTCACCCGATCGTGAGTCGACCAACTGATCCACTTATGTTTGAATTTATGTCATCTATCTTGCCAATTACTTGCTTCCCCGGCCCCATAGTCTCTCATATCTTCCAATATTTCCATTTTGCACACATGTTGTTTCATCTTTCACTTGCATCACACACAAATCACTTTCGATCTACCCTACTCACCGTTGACCCAATTAGTTGTTATCATTCTATCGTTAAATTTATCAATTTTCTTACATCCTTCCTATTCCCATAAGATCCAAGCTCCTACATCTTCTCATCATCATTTTTCAGTCTCATATTAGCTTTAGAACAATGCCTCTAGATCTTCCTTTTCTCACGTATCTCTTTTTGGTTCGTGCACCGCCCGATCTCCGTCGATCAGTGCCTACCCTAGCCTCTTGGGTCACCGTAAACCTACTCAAGTTTGGTTTAGTTTAGCATTTTCCATAATTAGATTTACATCTTATCTTATCTAGTTCATTTCGATTCTTTGTTTCAATTTAGATTCTATTGCATCTTATTGTTTATCTATTATCATATTTTATCTATCTTTTATCAAAGTGGGTTGACATCCATCCTAGGAAGTTTTCACTTCTCGGGATCGCTTTGTCGGGTAACCCACCATCCTATCTACTAATCCTTTTTCATGTTGAGTTTCTCTTTGTTGTGTAGGTTATCAAGCTCGCTACGAGGAGGATCTTTTACGCCTTTGTATCCATCATCATCTCATCCATATGTACTCTTAAACCCTCTCATTATTAGAGTTTATTTTTTTCTTTGATATCATTTCACTAATGTGAAACAGGAGGCGAGAAAATCGAGTTCATCACATTGATAGAAAATAGTAGTGTTGGGATTTTAAAAACAAACCAAGACAACAACAAAACTCACAATGAACCACCAATACTAGAGATTACACTTAAAGAACCACTATTATCAACGATCCTAAACAATTATATTATCATACAATATTAAAAAAATGTACAATGATTTGATTGGCATATCAAATAGGTGTTTGACAATTTCATGTCGAAAAGTAGAACTTTACTAAAGTTACACTACTACGGATGGAAACACATAGTCTATATCATAATACAACAAAAATTATTTTCACTCTTCTTGAATTCGGGATACTGATTTCATCTACCTATATTCTTGAAAACATGCCTATATCTAATAATTTAAAGACCATAATTCCTAAGAGATCAATAAAATATTCATTTCTCGCCATGCATGAGAAATAGAGTAATAGATGAAACTAGTTATTACACTTACAGAACCACCAATACCCACAAGCTTAAAGAGTTGTAGTATCAAACGATATTGAAGCAAAAATATATGTATGGTTATTTAATTAGCATGTCAAATAGGGGTTATAAGATTTCATGCCGAAGAAAGAATTTAGCTTTACTAAACTTACACTAATGATGGCAACACCTACTCTTTAACATCAAACAATCCTAAGATATTTTCACTCTTCTTCAATTCAGAAATCCAATTTCATCTCCCTTTATTCATAAAAATAGGGTTCTATCTATTTATTTAAAGACCAAAATTCCAAAGAGGTCGGTGTTGAGTATGGAGCTAAATTGCTTCACAAGAAACTTGTTTTTACAATGTTACTAGTTCTAATAAGTAACCGGCGTCGGTTAAGGTGTAACCCAGTGTAGGCCGGTCATGTCAGTCATGTAACCGCATCGGTCAAGTCGGTTAGGATGTAACCGGCATCGGTTCTGTGGCGACAATGCTTTTTTTTAACGTGAAAAATAGAATAAATCACTTGTTTTAAAGATGATTTATTGATTGTAAAAGAAAAGTTAAGTTACCCTAAATACATCATATATGCATGTGTGCATGATATAAGGGTAGGGTGCAAAGCAAAGCAAGTAGTGAGAAGAAAATAACAATTGATGTGCATGTAAGTTTTCTTGGTGAGCAAGAAAGAGTAGCTGAGTGAGGGAAAAACATTGAACACCCTGTGAGGTGTTGGAAGACAATAGATCTTCATTGTATTTCCTCTGTAAAGCACTGAATAATAATATTGGTCATTTCTTGGTGGACGTAGCCCACACTGGTGAACCACGTTAAATATGGTTTAATCTTTTCTCTTGTTTATTTTCTTTTGGTTATTTCCGCATTCATTTCTTATATGCTTTATCTGATTATAGATATGTGCAACAATGTTATATGGTTTAACCTAACAACTGGTATCGAGCTTCGTTTGGAGGTTTTGTGTGTTGTGACAGATTTACTCATAGAGGGTTTTCTGATTGAGTGGGAGCAAAGCAATGGTAGAAGATAGTAAATACCAAGTACGAAATTTGACGGCCGTAATTATCAACTTTGGAAGATGCATGTGGAGGATTAATTGTATTAGAAATATCTATACCTATTGTTGGATGAGCATGGACAACCGATAACGATGACTGATGAAGAATGGAAGATTCTTGATAGAAAGGCTCTGGGATCTATAAGATTGAGCACAGCAACATCGATGGTTTCAATTTTGCTGATGCAACAACCACGGTAGAGTTGATGAAATCTTTAGAAATTTTTATGAAACTCTTAGTGCTTCGAATAAGGTATATTTGATGAAAAAATTGTTTAATTCTAAGATGCAAGAAGGTGGATCTATATCTAGTCATTTCAATGATTTCCGGTCTATTGTAAATCAATTAAAATCAGTAGAAATTTTTTTTGATGATGAAGTGAAAGCACTTTTATTCTTATGCTCTTTTCCGGATGGTTGGGATAATTTGGTAATGGTTGTTAGTAATATAGCGGCGCTTCTAAAGGTTTGAAATTTGATGAGGTGGTTAGTGTAATCCTTAATGAGGAAATACGCAGAAAAGCACAGAGAACCATCATCTCGAAACACCTTGACTATAGAGTGAGGGGAAGATCTAAGGAGAGATCATCCAAGAGCAAGAAGAATGGGAGATCAAAGTCAAGACATGACAGATCTAGATCCAGGTACAAAGATTTACTTTGCTAGAATTGTGGAAAGAGAGGACACATAAAGAAGGAGTGTTGGTCCAAGGAAAACAAAGAGAATACATTAGACAAAGGTAAAGAAAAAGGTAAAGAGGCAAACATTGCAAGTGAGGTAAAACAAGATGCCCTTATTCTCTCCTTGGATAATAAATTAGAATCTTGGGTGTTAGATTCTGAGCTTCTTTCCATGCTACCCCTAATAAGGGTTATTTTAGAAATTATGTTCAAGGTGATTTTGGACAAGTTTATTTAGGTGATGATGAGCCATGCAATATTACTGGTAAAGGTGATGTTTATCTAAAGTTGTAGAATGGAAACCCATGGGTATTGAAAGATGTGAGGCATGTGCCAAGCCTCAAAAGAAATCTAATATCTGCAGGGCAACTTGGTGAATCTGGATGCGTGGTTACATTCACAGCCGATTCTTGGAAGGTTACTAAGGGATCTCTTGTTGGCAAGAGGAAAGAAGGTAGGAACTTTATATTTGTCTACCTATATTACTGATTCCTTTTCTATGTTATCTACTACAGATTCAGATGCAAACATGTGGCATAATCGGCTAGGTCATATGAGTGAAAAAGGAATGCAGATCTTAAAGGCAAAGGGTAAGTTATCAGATTTGAAACAATTAGATCTTGAATTTTGTGAGCATTGCATATTTGGAAAGCAGAAGAGAGTGAGATTTCTCAAGGTTGGGTCAACAAAGAAGGAGAAAAATTGGATCTTGTACACTCAGATGTGTGGGGACCAACTCAAGGGTAGCTTCTATTGAGGATCCCAATATTATGTGACTTTCATTGATGATGCCACAAGGAAGGTATGGATCTATTGTATTAAGTGTAAATCTGATGTTTTTGAAACTTTTAAAAGATGGAAAGCCCTTGTAGAAAATGAAACAAACTTAAAATTGAAGTGCCTTAGATCTAACAATGGTGGTGAGTACTACAATACAAGGCTTTTAATGATTATTGTTTAGAGAATGGAATACGAAGAGAAAGAATGGTTCCTAGAACTCCACAAGAGAATGGAGTTGCAGAAAGAATGAATAGAAAAATCATGGAATGTGCTAGAAGCATGAGGATACATGCCGGTTTGCCTTTGAATTTTTGGGCAGAAGTAGTGGATACAACGGTATACTTGATCAACCGTGGGCCTTCAACAACACTGGATGGTGGAATACCAGAAGAAGCTTGGTCTGGAAAAGAGGTAGATTTTTCTTTTCTTAGAGTTTTTGGCTTAGAAGCTTTTGTGCATGTTGATAGAGAAAATAGGAGGAAGTTGGATGCTAAATCTAAGAGATGTACTTTCATTGGTTATGGCTTTGGTGATTTCGGATATCAATTTTTGGATTTAGAAGATTATAAGATTGTTAGGAGTCGTGATGTTGATTGGAATGAAAGAAGAATGTACAAGGATCAGGTTTTGGTGCCCAAGGATGAACCGGTTGAGAAGTTTGTAAATGAAAAGGAACTCTCATATTTAAAAGAAATACCGAAAGGGTTACCAAAGATTCGGTGTCGATTGACACCTACACCGGATCGGTCCACAGAGGATCCAAACCGACATCGGTTATCGAACCGACATCGGTTACTAGGTGATCGGCATCGATCATTGACAAAGATTGACTTGAATGTGCAACAGTGTTGTAATGAGCCTCGATACCCCGATCTAAGTGAGAATGTCACAAAGGGTAAGTAGACCTCTAGAGAGATTTTCACCTTCACTTTTTTATTTATTACTGACTGATAGTGGTGAACCAGAAAGATTTGAAGAAGAAATGCAAGTAGATACCCATGAGTAGTGGGAGCATGGCATGGATGAGGAGATGGACTCCTTGGAACAAAATCAGACATGGGATTTGGTCAAGTTGTCAGTAGGTAAGAAAACACTGCAGAACAAATGGGTTTATAGGATCAAGGAAGAAGAGGGTGGACTAAAGAGGTACAAGGCAAGGCTTGTGGTAAAGGGATTTGCACAAAAAGCAGGTATTGAATTTGATGAGATTTTTTCTCCTGTAGTTAAGATGACTTCTATTCGTATTGTTCTAAGTTTGGTTGCAACAGAAGATTTGCATTTAGAACAACTTGATGTTAAGATGACTTTTCTTCATGGTGATTTGGAGGAAGAGATTTATATGTAGCAGCTACTTGGTTATGAAGTCAAGGGTAAGGAGAAACTTGTGTGCAGATTGAAAAAGAGCCTATATGGGCTCAAGCAAGCCCCAAGGCAATGGTATTTGAGATTTGATAGTTTTATGCATGAGCATGGTTATATGAGATGTGAATCTGACCATTGTGTTTATTTTAAGAAGCTTGAAAATGGGAGCTATGTTATTTTGTTACTTGTATGTGGATGATATGCTTGATTGCAAGGATCTAGTATGCAGGACATTGGTAAACTTAAAGAAAGGTTAGCTCACACATTTGCAATGAAGGATTTGGGAGCTGCAAAGAAAATCCTTGGCATGTAAATTCACAGAGACAAGAAAAACAAGAAGTTGTATTTGTCTCAGGAGGCTTATATTAATAAGGTGTTGGAAAGGTTTAACATGAAAAAATAAAACTCGTCAAGGTACACCTATGGTTGGAAGCTTCAAATTGAGCAAAGATCAGTGTCCTTCATCACACAAGGAGGTTGAGTACATGACACATGTTCCCTATACTTCAACAATAGGAATTCTTATGTATGCCATGGTTTGTACTAGACTAGACATTGCATAGGTAGTGGGAGTTGTGAGCAGGTTTATGGCTAATCTAGGTAAAGAACATTGGAAAGCAGTCCAATGGATTCTCAAGTATTTGAGAGGGACATCTAGCATGGAGTTATGCTATGGAGGGTCAAATACTTCTTTACGTGGCTATGTTGATTCATATATGGCTGGAGATTTGGATGGCAGGAGGAGCACCACTGGATATATTTTCATAGTAGGTGGAACAGCAGGATTTGGATTTCAAGATTGCAGAAGGTTGTGGCTTTGTCTACTACAAAGGTAGAGTATGTTGCAGCTACAAAAGCTAGCAAGGAGATGATATGGATGAGCAGGTTCATGGAAGAGTTGGGTAAGGAGCAAGAGGATTGCATATTATACAGTGATAGTCAGAGCACGATTCATCTGGCAAAGAACTCAACATTTCATTCAAGAACGAAACATATTCAATTGAGGTATCACTTCATACGACAGTGTTGGAGGATGGAAAACTGAAGTTAGAGAAAATCCATACGGATGAGAACCCTGCAGACATGCTAACGAAGCCATTGGTAAGGGAGAAGTTGGAGCTTCACTCCACTTCTGTTGGTCTTTGAGTTTAAGACTTGAAGAGGAAGAAATAGGCCAAGGAAAAGGAACCAAGGATGGTGATGCACAGTATAATGCAACAATTGATCTCCAAGTGGGAGATTGTTGAGTATGGAGCTTAATTGCTTCACAAGAAACTTGTTTTTACAATGTTATCGGGTTCTAACAAGAATGGCGGCGTCGGTAAGGTGTAACTAGGTGTTGGTCATGTGTAACCGGCGTTGGTCATGTCGGTTAGGATGTAACCGGCGTTGGTTACCCGTGTGACAACGCTTTTTTTTAACGTGAAAAATAGAATAAATCACTTGTTTTAAAGATGATTTATTTATTGTAAAAGCAAAGTTAAGTTACCTAAATACGTCATATATGTATGTGTGCATGATATAAGGGTAGGGTGTAAGCAAAGCAAGTAGTGAGAAGAAAATAGCAATTGATGTGCACGTAAGTTTTCTTGGTGAGCAAGAAGGAGTAGTTGAGTGAGGGAAAAGCATCGAACACCCTATGAGGTGTTAGAAGACAATATATCTTCATTATATTTCCTCTGTAAAGCACTGAATAATAATATTGGCCATTTCTTGGTGGACGTAGCCCACACTAGGTGAACCATGTTAAATCTGTGTAATCTTTTCTCTTGTTTATTTTCTTCCTCGTTATTTCCGCATTCATTTGTTATATGCTTTATCTCGATTATAGATCTGCGGCAACACCGTTATATGGTTTAACCCAAATTGGTACCCTTATCATTTATGCCATGCCTAGGTTATAGAGTTGCAGTATCAAACTAGAGATTACGTTTGAAGAACCATCAATACCCACAAACCTAAAGAGTTACAATATTATAAAATATTAAATCAAAAAGATATGCGTGGTGATTTAATTAGCATGTCAAACTAGGGTTTGAAGATTTCATTCTATAAAAGAATAACTTTACTAAATTTACACAAAGGATGGAAACACCTACTCTTTAACATAAAAAAACTAAAAATATTTTCATTCTTCTTAAATTAATAAAATTCAATTTCATCTTTCTCTATTCATGAAAAAAAGGTTTATATCTATTAATTTAAAGACCACAATTCCAAAGAGATCGGTACCATTATCATTTATGGCATGTCTAGGAAATAGAGTAAGCAAATCAAAGCGGTGATTACACTTAAAGAGCCACGAATATCCATAATCCTAAAGAGTTATATTATTATACAATATTTAAGGCAAATATATGTACAATGATTCAATTGGCATATCAAATAGGTGTTTGAATATTTCATGACGTAAAGAAGAAGTTTACTAAAACTATGTTGAATATGGAAACACCTACTCTCTAACATCACATAAGTGAAATTATTTTGTCTTCTTGAATTTAGGAAACCCAATTTAATATTCATCTATTCATGAAAATTGGTGTATATCTAGTAATTTGAAGACCAAAATCGGAAAGAGATCCAAACCATAATGATTCCCATCACATGGAAAAAAAAATGAAATAAAAAGAGATGAAAAATTGAAGAATGGTTAATATCTAAAATTGACTATGCAATGAAAATATTACTCCACCCATAAGTTTACAAAAATAAATCATGATCAAAATATTTATAAAACCCTTTTATAGAAACAAAATTATGTACATATCATCACTTTACTATGCCATTGGTATGTTGTTATATGCATGAATCTTAAGTAAGAAAAGTACTCATTGGTGACACTTTCCTTTGTCCATCTACGTTCTTTGATTGATTTCTATTGTGACTCTCTTCTACATCTCTTATTTCTATATCCACTTTTGGTCAGGTCACATGGATCCCTATTTGTCTGTCTTTTCACATCTATCGTTCTTAGTCTTAGGAAACTAGTGCCCAATGGACACATTAGTGCCAGGCGCTTGTGTCCCTTCTGGGCACTCCTATCCTCCTTGTTCTTTTTGCACATTTTTATCATTTGTGGTCGGCCTTATTTCTTTTCTTATCCTTATCCCACATTCTTAGTCGGCATTTTGTGTCACTAGTGTCAAAATTCAAGTAAGGGACTCGCATATATATATACACACTAACTATTATTCTGGTTAGAAAACCAAGAGGGACTATCACATCTACATATTACTACTACTGCTTCAAAGGGACTACATTTTTGGGTTACATACACTACATAGGAAGGGAAGTGTTGAATTCCATACCACACATTTGCATCAAAGCTAGCTATAGCCCACTATCTTGGCATCATTGGTGTGATGGAAAACCTAATGACATTAATTCACACACAAGAACAAAGAAATACTTGGAGTTTGAGATTTAGTGTAGTGCTCAAGTACTAAGTTCACTCATTAGGTGACCACCGAGGTTAGTCCGACTTCACATATTGCATATTTTATTCAGATATAATGTGTTTGTGAGCTTGTGCAGATAGCTAGGGTTTGTTTTGTAGGTTACATATGAGATTGAGAACTAACATATAAATTAGACCTAAAAATAACAAATAGAAGTGGAGACATTTCGACCTAGAAAAGATCATATCCCAAACATTCACGTAGTCACTAGCATCCGTAACAATCACTAACACCTAGGGGAATTTTGTCCTCCTAGGTGCTTCTATCCAAAGACATTCTTAGTTCTGAATCCTCTGTGAGGAAATTTGACATTGTTTCCAACCGATATGACACTTAGACATATCATGATCAATTCAAAGTCATGCAAAATCAGCTAAGTCATTATTCCTCTCTTATGTGCTTAAGGTTTTACATTGTTGAATGCTATTTCTTATATGTTACTTGTATTTTATCATCTAAATATCATTTGTTATAGTAATTACTATGAAATAGGGTTTAATTCAATTTAGATTAAATCATTTGGTGAACTCGAACTCCTTTCCCTAGGATCTAAATCCCTCATGGCTAATAAAAGGTACCCATCCCCAAATCACCCTATGACCTTTATGAGCATGCAACCAATTTTTCCCAACTCATGCAAATAATATTAATTTCTTTATTTCATGTAAAATCTTGGGTATTAACCCCATGTCATCAAACAAATCCTTTTATTCCAAGCATCTAACTCTAATGACTTCCTAAGTCCCGATTCTGCATTGATTCAATAAAATCTAAATGGCTAATCTATTTTATATGAATCTAAGAGTACAAAACTATTATAAATGAAATATGAATGCTACACAAGTTATTTAATTTTATAAGTGAAAGGAAATAGGAAGGATAAGGTACTTACCTTGATTTCGTTTACCTCGCAGTGACTTGGGGACTAAGAAAAATGATGAAACAAAGAACACACCATCATACCAAGCCTCGTAAATATGCAAAAAAGGTGGAAATGGCTGGAATGGGGTGCCTGGAGAAGGATGGAGGCACCTAGGGTGCTCTGGTCTAAATTATGGGTTCCATGGTCTACAAAAATGAGCGTAACCTAGTTCTGATATGGTCACTAGGGCTTCACACTTACTCACCTTTTGTCGTGTGGAAGTCACACTTGGTTTGCCAATGTCACCGTAAACTTGTAATGAAGAATCACCAACAAAACCCCACACAAAGCATCAAACCCTAAAAATAAATATGCAAATGAAGGGGTTGAATTGTCCTCAACCACCACAATAATGGACTTACAACGAAGTTGCACTACATCTCGACCTAATGCGCTTTTGTGTGCTTGTGTGTGTAATAGTGCTCCTAGGTTTCGCTCGTGCCAATGACACCAAGATAACAGGCAATAGATAGATAAAAATGCAAATGTGTGGATGGAATAGAATGAACTCCCCTTCCTATGCAAAGGTGTGATGTAGAATAATGCCCAAATGCACCCTTGCTCTATGTAGATAGTTATCTCTTGATAAGAATAGTCCACTTTATAAAGGTATGCATGTTGTGTTTATAAAGGAGTATCTTGTTGGAATTTCAACACTAATGACCCGACATGTCGACTAGTACCTCGAGAGATGAGAGGGAAAATTGAAAATACCGACCTCAAATGTAAAAAAATAGGATCAAACATAAAGGGGACAGGGGTGCCTAGGATGGACAAGAGAATTTGGTGCTCCCTTTCAAGCTTGTGCACTATTGTCCAAAGACCAAAGATGACAACCGAGTGAGAACCGATGCAACATGGATCCCCGAGACTGGATCGAAACCGTGTGTATGAGTGACAAGTGTGTAAGACAAACAACAATAAAGATCAACAAGACAAATAGAATAGACTATGGAATGGGCCATCAATGAATAATTTTCTTACGCAAGATCCATATATAAAACAACATGTTTGGCAAGAAAATAATACTAGTAAGTGCGTGATTTTGTGACTAAATATTCCCCACTTTATGTTGGCGTGTAAAATCTCGAGTAACATAAAGTAGATAGAGATGTATACATGAGAAATCCAAAGAATACCATGTCGTTGAAGTATGCGAAGAGTACAAATGTGAAGTGTGTGCCAAATGAAAACATGTAGTGTGACGAACCATGAATCGGTGTGTTGATCCAAGCAATGTAACGAGATATGTGAGATCATGAGAGGAGCACTATGCGAGAATGATGATAAAGCAATGTGAATGATTGAAGATTTATATTTTTTCGATGAAGATGTGATGGGGTAAGGAGTGATTGGTTCCCAACCCGATTGCGTGTGTATGAAAAACGAGGATTTTGGTGTCTTGTCGCCAGAGAAAGAGTGTAGGGAGAAAGGTGTGTTATTCTCCAACTTTAACTACTACCTCAAAAGATCTAGCCACTATAGATGGATAAAGATCGATTTTGATTATTTAGATCCAATTTTTTTATCAAACATGTTGTACCCATATAGGAGCAAAGATGGGAAATACAATGATGTCTCATTTCCCCCACCCCAAGGGTTTCACTACAATGTGTATGTGGTGGCTTCCAGTGTTAGGTCATCTAGAAGCAATCACAAAATATAAAATAACTTCCCATGTTAGGTCATCTAGGAAAGTAATGATGTAACTCCAAAGCTAGGTCATCTGGGAGGACAAATGTGTTGTATTGTTTTGATTTGAATGATATGATAGAGATTTGAACATATTGATTAGTTGATTGTTTGGTTGAATGATTGTTTTTAATCATAAAGATATTTTACTCTTGCTTACCCCTAGGCTAGGTCATTAGGGGAATCAATATAAAATGATGAAATGGCATATAGTGTATTAGTAAATGTTCGATAATGCCGAATTATAACCGTATAATGATCATGTAGTGGTATAAGGGGAATTTTAGCATAACCCCAATTGTATGTCCCCTTTTGAATAAAGGGGAAGTGATGATGATAATAAACGCTGAGCCAAAGTAAGTGTGTAAGTGTGTAATAGGAAGTGTATGATGGATATCACAAAAGTTTGTGTAGATTGAGTGCAAATTGTCATCAAGGATAAATAGTGTTTGTGTCATGAGTACAATACGATAGTAGACAAAATTATGAAGATAATTCCGCAAACCGGATAGAAATTGGAGTAAATATGCTCAAGATATGAGGGAAATCATGCGATGTGTATTAGTTGAGTAAAATGAATGTGAAGTATGGCTATAGTAAAGTGAATAATGAAAAGTGACTATAAATAGGAAAGTTGAAATGTGATTAGGAAATTCATTTTTCTTTTGTGCAAGTGTGATAGTGAGCTCTTAGTGTGTAAGGATGCCAAACTTAGAGCATTATGGCCTATTCGTTTCAAGATGATAGTAATAGTCATGGCATCGCGTATGATAATGGAGTTGGTAAGTGCAATATTTTTCAAAAATGTGTTGATAGTAGTCATTTTTGATGAATATTTACAATTTTTTAATTTTGAAGTTTCTTAGCGTTTTGGACCTGGACAAGAGCGGTGAATGCGCTAATGACCTTCGGGACAAGAATTCCCAAGACTTGGCGCTAGTGTCCTACTCCTGGGCACCCCAGTCCTACTTTTGGGTGCCCCTATCCAGTGGTGTAGATGTGAAATTGGATGTGTAGTGATGTCATAAGTAGGTATGTATGTATTTGTATGGTTTTCTAACGTTGTGTTTGGTGTTGTTTTATGGTGTGGAGAGGAACATTCATTCAAGGGAGTTCTGTGGTGGCCGCCACTTGAGTACATTTCTCATATTGGATTTGTCGGATGATGATTGGGAGGTTTTGGATTGTGCCGACTGCAACACATAGCGAGGATGGGGGATGTGCCGCATAACATGCCTATGCTTACAACTCTATGCGAGAGATGGATTGCATATACTTGCACATTTTGGCTACCTACATGGAGATGATGACAGTCACATTAGAGGATGTATATCACATACTACAATTACCTATTGTTGGTGAGAGGGTATAGCTTATGGTTGTGGAGGATATGCATAGAAAAATGAGGGTCGTTAGCCGGTATTTTGTGGGGACTCAAGTTCCTATTAAGGCCCATATTATCCTGGTGCCATTTTAAGATCGGGGTTTCACTATTATAGAAATTTATAGTCGTAGTTATTACATCACCGATTGCAAGAGTGGAGGGTGGTGGTGTGGGCATCTTATATAAGATGCATGATATTTACCACCAAATAGAAGGAGAGAGTACTAGGTATGCTTGGGCACGATGTGTGTTGGCCCACTTGTATAGAGATCTATACAAATTTACACATGAGGAGCATAGAGGTGGGATTAGAGCTACTACTTTGTTGCATGTATGGGCCTATGAGCATATAACAATATTGAGGCCAGTTGGTTGTCCCCAGGATATTGAGCAAGGCTAGACATATTTGCGGGGGAGATGGGTAGGTGTGCGTGGGTGGAATATGGATACTGACACCTATAGAGCATTGATAGATCGGATGGGGCCAGAGGTAGTGACATGGAGGCCATATTGATACTATGGAGGATGGCCAAAGGATGTAAGAGAGTTACAATGCATACGACAAACGATGTGGTTAAAGGATCAATTTTCAAGGGTGACTGAGTTATTCCACGTGGAGCGGGTGTCACGATAATTTGACATGGCCCAAGGCATGCCCCTAGAGCCATATGTATGGGTTAGAGCTATTAGGGCACCGAGGAGGGCCAGAGAGTAATACCAAGGACCATAAGAGAGCAACCAGACCTCCTCCGGGCCAAACGAGGCCGATGTAGTACTATAGCCGATAGATGCGGATGATGCGGGGTGTATGGAGGCATATCATGCATGGTGGGAAGCACATCGATGGGTGTTTTTGTTTCCCATGTTAGTGGATGCGGTGGGCTTACCGCAAGGAGGAGTAGAGGGAAAAGCACATGCCCCGATAGCGTAGTGGGGCGATAATAGAGTGTGATTATTTTTATGTTGTATGATTTGTTATGTGTTCATGTAATGGTTTTGTTGTCTAGTGTGTTTTCCTATTGGATTTAGGTGATGCATATTGCTCCTTGATTGTGGACACATCTATCCACACATTAATGCAAAATGTGCCCATCGACATACTTGCGGGTGGAGGGATGTTAGAGCAAGTGGATGATATTGTGTAGCAAGATAGCGATGCGTCACTGTGTTTTTGAGTGAGAGGGATGAGGCACGTGAGGATACATGACAAACTAGAGAGGCATCGGTGGCGATCCCTAGCGCAAGATGTATTCACACATTTTTTTGAGTTACAGATTCACTTTGTAGAGCATTTGATATAGGTAACCTTATTACGTGAGCGGTGGAGAGGTATAGAGGTCGTGATCAGTGGCGCAGAGTTAGCGGTGAGGCTTTGACTTCTAGAGTTCTTGCAGAGGCGAGATAATGATAGAGATGATGAGATATAATTTTTATTGTTGTATGTGATGTAGGGGAGTTTCCCAGTTGATGAGATGTTTTGTAACTATGATTGTAATCGATATATATATATATATATATATATATATATATATGTATGTATGTATGTATTTATTTATTGATATATGATGATAAATGTTTATTGATGGAGCGATTTGATGATGATATATTTGATGATTATTGCGATATGTGATGTATAATGTTTAAATATTGTTCATGTTTGTTGAGTAATGCATAGTTATTGATAATGTGATGATGATATAGTGTAGATGATAATGGATGATGTATGTAGTGTGATTGTGAAAAATAAAGTTGTAATGAATTATTAGTGATGTGTAAAAGTGTGATGGGGTTGTAATAGTGTAATTAAGTGTGTGTTAGTATAATGAGAACAGGGGAGATTATAGATGCCCCCAAGTATAGATATTATGAGGTTCATTTAGATAAAGTCCCTAAGTAGTCAAGAATGAACCGTAATGCAAGAGTGCATCATCAGGAGGTGATTTGATAATGTGCACTAGATGAGTCGAGGAAGCGTGTGAATAGTGGTTCTTATTATAACATATCCCTCAATAATCATGTAAGAACATGAGTGCATCGTCGGGGGGTAAGGTGATTTTAATTACGTACCAAAGACTGAGGCGACGTGGAGTGGTAGAAGCATGTGGAATGGAAGTAGTGTGTGTATATGAACCGAATCAATGTCATAAGGAGCAATGGTGGGAAGTGCAAATGCTAAAGGCTATGGAATCTAATGTGAATTAGTAGCATGATGCGATGGATGAGATGAATGATATGGTTCAATGATGGATGGATGCAATGGAGAGCGCACATGAGTAACAACATGTGGTGGTGGACAAACAATAATATTAGCACTCTACGAAGGAGATAAATCAACTAGATTAACAACTCACCTATGAGGGAGAGGAGATATAGACCGATCATGTAAGCGAGAGCCAAAGGAAATGACACCCTTATCCTCTAACTATTGTAAGCAATCATGAAGGCCATAACAATCACTATCCCTATGGCCATTTATACAGTGATAGTTACAATAGGTCCTATCATGTTTTTGTTATAAACGATGAGGAGGGTGATGTTGATTAGATGGTAGGAGAATCATGTGCCTATCAAGCAAAAGTACGCAAAATGTCATGAGGTTCAACATCATGTGAAAAGGGTAATGGATCTCATGGAGCTAGTTGAGATGCTTTAGGTTTGATTTGACGTTGTGGAGGAGTCACATGGTGTTTTATTGGTGGAGATGAGTGGGCTTATTTATGAGGTGGAGGTGATGGAGATCATGCGGGCGCTCAACGATGGAAATGTAGAAGAACTATATGATGTAGCAAAGAGTAATGATCGGTGGAGGATCTATAACATGTGTAGCAATGAGGTCTTGTTCTAAATCAATGACTCTATAGCATAGAAGCATGAATGATTCACATGTGTCATATTACAATCTTTTTTAATGCAGAATCAAACCACGGCGGAAGATAAATTACTTCTCTAAGGCGATAGGTTGAAATAATAGCTGGTGCACACAAGCATTGAATCATAAAATGTAATCCATGATAGGTTATGTTTTCCCTGATGTAAAGTAGGTAGATGATCATATGTAACTTTAGGGCCATTGTTGATGATGAAGCGATGGAGAAAAGCTTCTTCCATCTCATAATAAGTGCTAATAGATCCAAATGGTAGATGGGTGTACCATTGGAGAGATTCATCTATGAGACTATGGTGAAAGGCTTTGAGTAATAATAGATCATCATAATATGAAGCCATAGTCATATAGTATTGCTAGAGATGTAATTAAGGATTTCTAATACCATCGAAGCATGAAAATGTAGGCACGATAAAATCTTTAGGAAATGTTGAGTTGTGAATCTTTTTGGGTATAATATTTTCATGCAATGAATTATTATCAATGGAAGCATAGTAGGCCTTGCTTTCTAATGTGAGAGATTGAACTTGAGACTGTAATTGACCAACAACATGCATGAGGGACAAGATATCCTATGAGAGGCAATAGTGGAGGACAAAATAACATGTTAAACAATTGTAGTTTGCCATTATGAGTAATCATAGGGATGTAAAGAGGAGACATCGAGAGTTCGATGCTAAGGGCACACTAGAGGTGGGTGCCAAGGAGCAATAGGTGACAAAGCGCATGGAACATCCATAGAAGAAGCAAGAGTAGCATCGAAACACCCCTAAGAGATAAAATGAATAATGGAGATGCAGTGATAGGAGGAGATGAAATAATAAGAGGAGATGAATTAATAGGAGGAGATGAACTAATATATGGATATGACTCATGCATATTATTAGATATAATCTCAGAAGAAGATGAAAATGGAGTAGGAGATTCACACTCAAAGATTATGTAAATAAGTATAATCATGACTATCAATTGTTTCATCGAATCTAACAGGACTTAGAGAGAAGAATGTCATTAAGTGTATCATCAACATAATATGAAGGAGTATGCAAACTAGTATGTGATGTGTCATGAGAAGCATTTTCAGAAATAGAAGCAACATGAGATGTAGCTAGAGTAGTGTCCTAACTAGTATGAGAATCAACATGCACATGTGTATTATCGTCAAGACCAAGCATGAAATTAATAAGAGTATCATCTAAATTTTCTTTGGAAATTTCAAGAGGATTGTGGGTAACTGTATAACAAGGTCTACAACTAGAAAAGCTAGCTGGATCTGAAACAATACTAAAGGAAGAATTTTCAAAGCTAGTAGGAAAATTACATTCATTAGCTAAGAGTTATTGAATATGATCCGACATAGTAACATCACGATATAGAGCAGTGAGCTCAGCTATGGTTGCCTCATCATAGATGGGATTGATACTGACATGAGGCATGACTAGCCGAGAAGGAGAAGAGTTATCCTTAGCCATTAGGGTTTTAGTGGATCCTAGGGAAAATAGTTCTAATCTACGGGTTCACCAAAATGATTCAATAAAATTTGAATGGATAATCTATTTTATATAAATCTAAAAGTACATAATTGCTATAAATGAAATATATTGAAATATGAATGCTACACAATTTAATTAATTTTATAAGTGAAAGGAAATAGGAAGGATAAAGGTGCTTACCTTGATTTCTCTTACCTCACAAAGAACTTGGACTGAGCAATATGATGAAATAAAAGAATAAACCATTGTAACGAGCCTCGAAATATGCAACATAGGTGGAAATGGATGGACTGGGGCACTTGGAGAAGGATGGGGGTGCCTGGGCACTCTGGTTTGAATTTTGGGTGCCCTGGTCTACAAACATGGCTCGAACATGGTTCTATATGATCACTAGAGTTTCACACTTACTCACCTTTTTCAAGTGGATGTTACACCTAGTTTGCTGATGTCACCGTAAACCTGTAATGAAGAATCACATGTAAAACCCCACACAAAGCATCAAACCCTAAAAAGAAAGATGCAAATAAAGGGGTCGAACTGTCATCATCCGCAACAATGGTGGACTTACAACTGAGTGTTGCACTACATCTCAGGCCCAATGTAGTTTTGTGTGTTTGTGTGTGCAATAGTGCTCTAGGTCGCCCTTATACCAATAACGCCAAGATAGCGGGCAAATAGCTAGATAAAAATGTAAATGTGTGGATGGAATAGAATGAACTCCCCTTCCTATGCAGTGTGTGATGCAGAATAATGCCCAAATATAGTCCATTGCTCTATGTAGATAGATAGCCCTTGATAAGAATAGTTCGCCCATATAATGGTATGCATGTTGTGTTTATATAGAGTTCTTTTGTTTGAATTTCAAAATTAATGCCCTAACATGCCAACTTGTACCTCGGGAGATGAGAGGGAAAACTGAAAATACCGACCTCAAATGTCAAAAGTAAGATCAAACATAAAGAGGACAAGGGTGCCTAGGATGGACAAGACCATCCGGGGCTCCCGTCCCAATCTCGGTGCTATTGTCCAATGACCAAAGGACGAAACTAGTGAGAACGATAGACTGAGATCCTTGAGACCTGACCAAAATTATGTGTATGAGTGACAAGTGTGCAATAAAAATAACAATAAATATCAAAAAGACAAACAAAACGGATTGTGAAATGGGTCATCAAAGATTACTTTTCTTACGCAAGATCCATATATAAAACAACATACTTGGCAGAAAATAAGAGTAGTAAGTATGTGATTTGTGACTACATTTGTTTCCCCCATTCAAAAAATTAATGAATATTCTTTACCAACCACTACTTTACATGATTGTTGTTCCATTCTATCCACCATGTACTATAGTAAATGATAACATTAATGTAGATTCTTCGTATATGGATACTTGTCTTCATGGAAGTCTTGCCTATGAAAATATGGATGATAGTGACTATGATTATGATACTAATAATTCACATATTAATGATGATGTTTCTTGTACTAAGATTTTCGAATAAGAATTAATATCTCCTATCTCTTGTTTCCAATGATTCATGTATCGAAACCAATGTTATCAAGCTAGTGCACCCCTTACTATTCCTGATGATCCTAAACCAATTGACTCCTCACCTAGTACATATATAGAGCTTCCACATTCATATCCTTCTTCCACATCCCATCCCCCTTCTTAAGTTGCTATGATCACTCATAATGGAAAGATTCAACCCCTCAACATGCCTCTCATGGCCCAAAGCATTCCTTCACAAGATATCCTTTCTCTCATGCATGTTGGTAATTTGCAAAGCAAATTCCACACCCTTATCTTAGAAAACAAATCCTATTATGATTATGTTGACAATAATACCCTTTCAAACTATCCAATCCCTAAGAAAATTCACAATTCTATTTTCTTAAGGGTTTAGGCATAAAGCCAATTATGTTTTTGTTGAGAATAATACCCTTCCCCGACAATCCAATCCCTAAGAAAATTCACAATTATGTTTTCCCTAAGGGTTTCACTATGCCTACTTTCTCATGTTTTGATGACATGGACAATCCCTATCTACATCTTAAATATTTTCGATTAGCCATGGCTTCATATTCCAATGATAGGTTGTTATTAAAAGATTTTCATCATAGTCTTGTGGATATTGCTCTTTAGTGGTATACTCACTTACCTAGTGGATATATTAGCACTTATTATGATATGGAGGATGCATTCCTTAGATGTTTCATTTCTAATAATGGGCCTAAAGTTACATATGAATGTTTACCTTATTTACATCAAGGAAAGACAACCAATTCTAGATTATATTTTACACTTTAATTCTTGCATGCACCATTTAATTTTTCAACCTATTGATCTAGAAATGCAATATATATTTTTTCATGGCTTAATTCCTCCTTTAAAAGAAAAGCTATTATATGATACATGTGATTCCTTTACTTTTATTTTCTATAAAATTATTGTTTTAGAAAATGAATTACTTGCATATCATGTTTTGGTACTGCTTCTACCTCTTAATCTCAAACCTCACCTTCTAAGCCCTCTCGCTCTCCCACCTATTGAACCCCCTTCACGGTCACCATCTCCTCCTCCACATAAGCATCCCTCCCCTCCACCATCGCATTGGACCTCACCTATATCTTTTTCACCTACCACCCATGGACCATTATACTTATCACATGTTACTAGACCACATGATATCTTATGTACCTTACTTTATAAACAACTGATTTGTTTACCTTCTAACTAGCATCATCCCTCTCATCGGCTACACCACCATCATGACAACCCTTTTTCAATCTCCACCGCATTAATGGCCACCATGATAATGATTGTTATGCCCTTCATGATAGACTCCAACAATTAGAAAATAGAGGTGTCATTACTTTCCACACATGCTCTTGTGATCGATCTCTCTCTCTAATCCACATAGGTGAGCCTATACAACCGTTATCTTGTCTCATTCCCCACATCCTAAGGTCATTATTCATCCTCCTAAGTTCATCATTCATCCACCTCCTATGACCTGTCCCACCCTCTTCCACATCCTCTTAACCTATCTCTATTGTTATTACACCACAATGGCTTCCTAAGTAGCCCACTTTTGTATCTCCCACCTTCACACATCCCATTGTTGGCATGGTTTCCTCCGACATCCAATTTGGTAAATACACATATTATCTCGATGTCTCACCTGCTCTTGATGTGTGCCACCGGCCTCTTCACTTATGATAGATGATTCCCATCTCCATATCATTACCCGATGACACACTTGTGTTCTCAAGGTTCATACATAACTATTGAAGGCATTGTTACTAAATTGAACCTTAATCTCACATTGTGGGGTAATCGTCATTTTCCCTCCATCCTCATCACACTCAATTATCTACGTTGTTCCACATATAATTAGTATACACTTATCATTGCATCATTATTTTATCATCTTGCATTCCTATACAATTATCTCATCATATCACCATTTATATCTATTCGCTACTCATTGCCATGTTGCATCACATATATATCTCTATTTACCATATGTTATACTATTCATTGTTATTAAAATGTAATTCTTATTTAATTCATTAGTTAAAAATATTTATGCATTTTCAAAAATCAACATAATCATACCAACAATGCATATAGAACTAACATATACACTCACCGTCAAGTCAAAAAACAATCATCACATAAAACACAATAGACATCAATATCGATAGGCCATCAATAATGTGGGTGCATGCGTACTCATGTGTGTGTTTATATAAAAACAATCCGAGTCAAAGTTATATAATACACCGCTGGGGCAAGCCCTCATGCCCGAATACATCCTATATAATACATCACATGTCCTCCTCACTATCACTATCTACAACTGTGGGAGCTCTAGAACTCAAAGCTTCACTGTTAACCCTAAGTCATCAATCTTGGGCCTTGTGTCTCTCTAGCTACCTCTCCGCAATATGGAATTCTCTTCCACCCGCTTTGCATATCGACTCATGGATCTCCACATATCGTGTAAACACATCTTGGGCTAGGCCACCCTCCCCACAACCCGTCTCACCCACTTCGTCTTTACACAAGCCTCATCACACTCACTCAACAACATTGTACATGTGGTTGCCATTATCACCATAGGCTCAAACAAATGGGCATGCTCACCTACAATCGCATCCACTCACTCTAACATCCCTCCACCACGAGTACATCCGAGGGCACATTCCAAGTCAATGTGTGTATCGAGGTATCAAGGATCAGAGTCCAATAAGCATCGCCTATAACCATATAACAAACACCTCATATTAATAACTACACATCGTCGTATTCATCAACCAAATCAACAAGTAAACAAATAACAATGTATGATACTTACACTCTACTCGCGTAGCTGTTACATCATTTATCTATGAGTAGGTACCTAACCCCTGAATCCTCCAACTGTTGGCTCACCCTCCATGTATATAACCATTGGAAATAACAACACCCATTGGTGTGTTGCCCACCATTGATTATATGCCTCTGTACACCCCATGTCATCCACCTGTATTGGTCCTATGGTCGGATCTGCATCATCTGAACCTAGGGGAACTAGTTATTCCCTTATAGGACCTAGCCTCCATCCTGGTCATATCCCAGCCCTAGTATATCGACACCATACATATGGGTCTAGGGGGATGTTCTAAGCCATCCCAAACTATCGAGATACCCACTCACAGTGGAATAGCTCAGCCACTCCTGGAAACTAGTCCTCTAACCACATAGTATGTCGAATACACCACACTCAACACCATCCTCCACCCATCCTCTATAATCTCTATACAACCTCCGAATAATCACCTTAGTGCCCATTTGATCTAACATCAACCTATATGTGGTTGTGTTCATCCTCCTACTCGGGTCCTTACCCACCTTGCTACAAATATCTATGGCCAAGCCCAGTCATCCCATTACCCACTAATTAGCCTCACTATTGTTATGTGCTCATACACTCATATATGTAATAAGGTGGTCACTCCTATCCCGCCACCATGGTCCTATGTAAATTAGTACAAATCCCTGTATAAATGGGCCAACACACACCGGACCCATGCATATCTCATGATATGCTCCTCTATCCTCGAGATATATCTCATACATCCTATACAAAATGCCAACCCTGCCACCCTCCACAACCAATGATGAAGCTAATACAAACTTGTAATGAATTTATGCAAGCGCTGAACCCCAAATCTCACAATCACTTCCAGGACTAATATACATATTGGCATGCACCCGAGACCCTATGAAATATCATCATGTGGCCCTTATGTGGATGTGGACATCTATTACTACCCATCACCTGTACCCTCTCTCCAACAATAGGTAGCCTTAATATCATATATACATCCTCCAATGTCACCTTCATCTCCCCTGTTAAAACCAAAATGTGCAAGTATATGCACACCACCTCTCACACAAAGTTGTCAACAATGGCATATTATGGGGTACCTCCCCTAATCTAGTGATGTGCCGTAAGCCAACATGGTCCAATACATCCCACTCATCGTCAGTCAATCCCAAACAAAGCAATGTACTCAAATGATGCCCTATATGAAACTCCCTTGAGTGTATATCTCTCTGCATGGAAAAAATAACCAAAACAATGTAGTATTAACATACATACATACTTAAAAATTAATCATAACAGATTTAAATTAATCTAAATTCATTAAACAATCCAAGAAACTAGTCCCTGGACACTAGCGCCCAAGAATTGGACACTAACACCTCATGATAGGACAAAGAGTGGGCCCAAAATCGGGATATAGTGTCCTCAAGGACAAAAATGTTGTTGTCGCTTCTATATAGGTAAGAAATGCTCAATTTTACAAAATATCATTTTTTTCTAAAACTAATAAAAATAGACATATTTTTTACAAAATTTTCCAAAATTAATCATAAATACCATATCCCCGATGGTATATCTAGCCACGACAACCCTCACCCTCTTGAATCTCATTCAAATATCCTCCCTAACACGTGGCATCCTCAGAACTCACAACTCAAATTATAAAATTTTTCGATTCAAATGAAGTTACTATTCATCTTTTTCACATTACTATATATAGTAATTAACTTTTACTCTATACTATAGTCATTACTTTCTACCATTCTTGTAACTAATACAAATGAATGGTTTAGTTCATATCTTGAGCTTCGTCACTTTATTTTTCTCCCGCTCTCGGCATCCGGGTCATGTCTCATCTACTACCGTACTATCCAATTCTCACCACTCTATCTTCAATTCGACACATGCATTGTTAAATATCTATACATACTCTACCAACACTACTACATCTCCTATACTATATCCTTGTTACTATTATAATCCTTAACAACCTTGCTTCTAGATTAGTACTCATTTCTCCACTCCTTGCTCGCTTCTTGAAATGGGGACATATAATCGGATCATCTTATAATCCTTGTCGTGATACAACACAATCAATCGACACTCATAATATGTTTCTACCACATTTTCTATGATCTCATTTAAACACGGTTACATTGTTCTATATGATAGTAAATAATTTTTGCTAATTGAATCCATTCCCCCAAAATGAACTAATCTGGGGGCAAAAAATCTCTCCATGAGTAATCTTCCAAATACATCCTTCAAACCAATCAATCAATATAATAACCATAGTTACTATCAATTCTAAATGACCTAACTTGGGATCCACATTATGTCACCATCACTTCTAGATGACCTAATTTGAAAGCCATCTAATACTATTCAAATCGGGACACCCATTACTATAGGAGTGGGGGAAATGAGACATCATTGCCTTTCTTGTATTGCTCCTATGTGGGTTCTTCAATGGGACAAACAATTTCAATTAGAACAAAGCGACAACAATTTCATCCTTATTCACAACACTAGTTTGATATTTTTGGGAAGCGTCATGGAAGGAGATAAAAATAGACCTCTCTCTCCTTTGGCAAAAGGATGCCCAAATCCTTAAACTATCAACAAATTGGGTAAAAAATTGATCACTCCCTACCTCTTATATTACCTTTGAAAAAACTTTGAAATCTCTAATAGAATCAAAACTATTTCTCCAAGTCATCTTACTACATTTTTCTATCGCCTCTTATCATGGGTCAAAACATTGATCCATGGTTTGCCATTTCTAATATTATATACACTCTCTGCAATATGGCTTCTCCAAACCCTATACATGTATGTTCCTTACTCCCTTTACACTACTTGAATTTCTTTCTTGAATAACATTAAATTGGGGCAAATGTAGATCAAAATTATGCACATATCATCACTTTGCTATGCCATCGGTATGTTGTTATATGCATGAATCCTAAGTAATACAAGTACTTGTTGGTGACACTTTCCTTTATCCATCTATGTTCTTTGATTGATTTCTATTGTGACTCTCTTCTACATCTCTAATTTATGTATCCACTAATAGGGATCCTGTTTGTTTTTCTTGTCACATCTATCGTTTTTGGTCTCACGACACTAGCGCCACTCTGACACTACGCCAAGCGCTTGTGTCCCTTCTAGTGACTTTCCTCCTTTTTATTTTCACACATTTTTATCATTTGTGGTCGGCCTTGTTTCTTTTCTTATACTTATCCCCCATTCATAGTCGGCCTTTTATGTCACCAAAGTGTCAAAATTCAAGCAAGGGGCTCACATACATACATACATACATACATACATACATATACATACATACATACATACATACATACATACATATATATATATATATATATATATATATATATATACACACACACACACACACACACAACATAATAACTATTATTCGGCTAGAAAATTAAGAGGACTATCACATCTACATATTACTACTACTATTCAAAAGGGATCGCATTCTGGGATGCATACACTGCATAGAAGGGAAGTGTTGAATTCCATACCACACATTTACATCAAAGCTAGCTATAGCTTGCTATCTTGGCATCATTAGTGTGAGGGAAAACCTAAAGAAAACATTTCACACACAAGCACAAAGAACTACATGGAGTTTGAGATGTAGTGTAGCAGTCAGTACTAAGTTCACTCATCGAGTGTCCGTCGGGTCAATCCAACTTCACATATTGCATATTTTATTCATATCTAATGTGTTTGTGAGCTTGTGTAAATAGATAGGGTTTGTTTTGCAGGTTATAGGTGTGATTAGAACCCTAACAGAGAAATCAAAGTGACAAAGAACAAATAGAAATGGAGACCTTCCGACCCGAGAAAAGATCGATCCCGAACATTCACGTAGTCACTAGTGTCCTGGGGTGCTTCCATCCTCCTCGTGGGCACTTCGGTCCAACACAATCCCAAGTTCCGAACCCTCTGCAAGGTATTCCGACATTGTTTCTAGATAAGTCATTATTCCTCTCTTGTGTGCTTAGGGTTTTACATTGTTGAAAACCTATTTCTTGTATGTTACTATATTTTATCATTTGAATATCATTTCTTCTAAAAGAGTTACTTTAAAATAAGGTTTAATTCAATTTAGATTAAATCACCTTTATCCTATACCACAAATGTAAATGGTACATGTGCTAGAATATTTTACTGCAACAGTTTTTCCATGTAATGCCCAAAATAAGAGCCTAAATTGACGTACATAAAAATTTTGTAAGAAAAATAGTGAAATAACATCTAAAGAGTGGTATAATTAGCATGAAAATTACAATTTAAATACCCACATGATTAGAGTGAAGTAACATTCATCGTCCAAGTTACACCATGATTATCATAGTTTGTATTATTTATATGATAGGAAAGTTAATTTTCCCTTCTTATGTTTAAATACTAATTATTTAATACAAACCATGACCTAAGGTAGAAAATAAAATGTAACGTATTTGAGAGCTCTAAAAGAACCTACAAATAGTTCATGTGGCAGGGAAAATTTGATTTTGCTATAAATTTACACAATTCAACCATAACAAATAGTTGTGAAATCATTTATGTTTATTCGCAAACATAAATGAGTTGCATTTGTTATAGTAGAGTTTCCTTGCTATACCCACACATAAAAGCTAACCCGCATGAACATGTATAAATTATTTCTTTAAAAATGGTCATAAATATTGAATTGAAATATATGTTTTACCATAACATTTCTTGAATTACCCATAAAACAACATGTTTCCCATGTTGTATCAAACTTATAACAAAAAAATTTTTCATAAAGCTTGATGAAACTCTATGCTTCGCTTGTGAAGCTCTTATTTTGAATAAGGTCGAGAGGATGGTAGCAAAGGTTATAGAGTTTGCGTTCACAACTACTACAAATATCATTTTCTTGAAGGTTTCCAAGGCCTTTATGAGACCTTTTCAACAAACACATTATGTGTGTATCTTGTAATCATTATAAATCCAAGAGACCACATTTCTTTCAAGCATTTTGTCAAACAATTCACATGCCTTCTTCATGCTTCCACATTTTACATACATATCTACCAGGGCACTTGCAACTACATCATTTGGTAAAACCCCCTTCCCTATTAAGCTTTCATGGATGTCCACAACTATTTCGAAGCTCCTATTTTGACACAAGTGGGGTGTATGCTAGCAATGGTGAAGTGATCAAGTTGGACACCTGCAGATTGCATTTTGTGAAATAGAGTCACTACCTTATGAGGATGTATATACCTTGCAAAATTTTGTATGAGTTTGCTTCATCTCTAAATAAATCAATGAAATGATTGATCGAGTGAAACATTTATACCTTGTGGCCACATGGCCATTGTCAAATCCACCTATAGTCAAAGAGAAATACATAAATTATCATTCTTCAAATATTGTTCAACGCTCTAAACAAAGCAATTTCATATGTAGTGAATCAATGACTTGCTGAAATAAACTTGTTTGACACAAGATTGTTGTGTGACAAAATGTATGCAATCAATATCGAATGGAATACTATTGTCTTGAATTAAACATATAAACAACGAAGGTAACCAATGTTCCATGAAATGTAATAACGGATCTAGGAAACAAAAGATTTGGCGTGGTTGAAGAGAGGGGAGAGGCCAAATAAAATATTTGTTGCCTACAACAAGACGCAAGCAAAAATAAAATATTTTGTCATAAAATATTTGTTACGATATCCAATTGCTATAGCAACTACAATAAAGATACCCGAAAAAATCTTATCTAAAAAGCTTGACACTCTCTGGAAAACTTTCCCTCGTGAAGGATACCTCTAACGTGATTAAAATTTAATGTATTAATTAATCAAAAAGGGTATTTAATGTCATTTAAACATAACACCGCCTCATTATCACTCATAAATTTCTTAGAATTCTCATAACACACCCTAAGATATTTTTATTAGGGGTTTCCTTTGTTTTATCAATCGCATCGTTCATAAATAATGTTGTTGAGGTTTTTATTATTCCAAGAGGTATTTTACAAATAAAAAGACGGGCAACAAAAACGACACATGGGCTACATCAATAAATAGAAAGCAAACAAAAACGTTATGTGGGACCGTGAGTTTTCCAATCGCCCTACTAATATAACTCTCTTTATTTTATACATATAAAAGGCAGTTCCAATAGTAAATAAAAAGACGAGTTAAATGTAATAGTTTTCTGAGATGTGAGCATCAACGATTGTATTTTATCATTGATGTATGGCCACCTCGCAGCCGTCTACCTTGGAGCATGGGGTTGTATATCTATTAATTGTCATGGTTGGGGCTGCATTATTGGCTATCTGCTGCCTAGAAATACATTACATTGTAGGAGACCAGAACGGGTGGGAACTTGTCACTGATTCTGATACTCGTCTTCTCGAAAAAACGTTCCAAGTCGGCAAGGTAGAGTATGCTGTTTACCACGGTGGTAACTCCCTGAAATACTACACGGATGGTAATACGAAGATTCCTGTAAAGAGAGTTCAGACATTCTTCTTCAATTGCGGTGTGCCAGGTCACTGCACCGGCATAATGAATATTGCAGTTCCCTTTAAGGCCGCTGCCAGTGGTGTCCTGACCCCTCGCATCCTATCAAGGTCCCCTGTATCGCTGCCACACCTATCGATAATAACAATGTTTCTACTAAGAATGCTGGTTGGGTATTTGGAGATGCTGAAATGGCAGTTGTAGAATGCAATCCAATAGGAGAGGATATAACTTTTATTAACAGGTGGTGAAATGTTATGTTATGTTGATAGTAAACTAGTAATTATAAGTGAAGTTTATGATAGAAACGTTGAAGGGGATGGAGTGAAGAATCAAAACATGAGGAAGTGAAATAGAGGGAAAGGATGAGGGGTTCTATGGAAGGGGAGGACATTGAGTTTTAGTGTATCGTCTGTATCTTATAGGTATTATTCACGGTGGTGCAATATGTGTATGAAGAGGACAAACTAAGAAACATGGAAATTTGAAAAGGTTTCATGTTTGAGACTCAACTGAGATGCATGCATCGTACATGTTTCACGGGTCAATGTTTTTCTATCGAACTTGTGAAGCGAAAGTTTAATACTGAGACTCCATATAGTTTCATACATTGTTGAGTACAAACTCTTCTTTGATTTACTTGGAGGGTATTTTGAAAATTACCACTTTGTTATATCTGACCACAATGCACTGGGATGTTTGGGCACATAGACGAAGCCATTAATGGTCACCTAAATCAAATGTATTTGCGTCCAAAATAACAAACGCTATTTGATTTATAAAGAAGGAATGTGTAATTAATAATTCTAACTAATTTGTAGTGGGTGGGGCTCGATATGTAATCCTCCAAAGATAATGCTTCACCGACTAAGCGAACCATATCATTTACAAGGAACTTATGATCCATTTTTATGATAGATAGCTATCTTGTAACGTCCACGAGGCCAAAAGAAGCCTATGACACAGTAGACCCTATCATTTTTACTATCTGATTTTTTGATCGTTTATTGTTCAAATTGATAATGAAATCTCCAAAACTGATGTCAATTTATCCTTAATTGAACTATGAGAAACTTTACTTGAAATATTTATTCGACCTAATTTGTTTGTGGCTTAAATGGTTGTTTTTTTCTTCTACATTCCATGAGATGATTATGGGGCATTTCATCAAATAGTTCACAAGCTTTGTGTATGCTTCTACATTTTACATACATATAAAACAGGCACCTACAACTACAACACCCAACAAATCTTTCAGGCATTTTGTGGAGTCTGGCTTTATGAGTTTGCTAGTTGCATTTGATTGAAAATTTCTAAGGTTTTTTCAAAAATCCATTGTGTGCATATCGCTGCAATAATTGCAGTGATCTGTGTGACCACAACCATTTGAGGCATTTTATCAAATAGTTCATGTGCCTTGTGTAGGCTAAAACTATCCAAGACATAGTTTGAATAGAAACCAGACAAATAATCCTTTTCCCATAAACTAAACTTCAGATCAGAAACTAACCAATACATCAATTAAAACAAATGATCTTTTTCTCATAAACTAAACTTCCAATCAGAATTTTTCTTTCAGATAACACAAATTCAAAACACAAAGATTCACCCAAATAACTATAAATTACGGGAAAAAATGACAAACAATAATATGAAGGGTGAACACAAGGTAAAACATATCCCTTTCCATGTTTCTCGTGGGTTTCAAATAACAAGAAAATGTAATCAAAAATTAAAACACTAACCTCAAAAATATGTTGCTCCAGAAAAGATTTTCAGATTTATTAGAGGAGAAAACAAAATACATATGGATATTATCAAAAATGCATAGAGAAGAGAAGGTTTGGTAGAGAATTGTGAAAAGAGATGAGAAACCAAAACCAAAAACAAGAAATAAAGACAGTCCGGTAGTGTGTTGTCCACATAAATTGAGCTGCCACTATAAACATATGACACTACAATCGACAACGAACGTTAGGGGAACTGTGCTAAACAAAGCTCTCACTAATAACCATCCTAAAATCAACACCATTATGGGTTAAATCAGACCTGCATAGGGAGATAAATCTGTAACCCTAATATCTCCTCATTTTACTATATACAAATTGATCAATTTGGATCTGTCTATATATATTTATTTGAAGCAGGTTCAATTTTCTTTGAGAGGAAACTACTACCCGCCGTTTGTTTTGTTTGTTGTATGCAAAGGAAGAAGACGAAGATTGAGGATTAAGAGGCATTTCATCCAGGCGTAATGTCTAACTATATTGATTTTACTTCTTCTGCTTCGAATGCACTACGTCCATTATAACCTTTGCAACACCATTCCCTCGATAGACATTTGTCAACTATCCAATCAATGCTAAATATTCAACGTTAACTTGGGTTTCGGTGTGGTTAACACGTGCATTGTTAGCGACAGTCGGAATTGCCATGCAGGAGGGGCCATTGATTTCAATGATTATCTAAGGAACAATGTCAATCACCCAATCTTTGAGATTTGTCGAATCAATAAGGGGGCATTCAATCGGGTACACCTTCTGGTGTGAATATGAGGGGTTATAGAGTTGTTGAAGATTTGAAGATGTATCGGAGAGGTGTGTATGATTTGAGTGGTAAGGCAAGTAAGGTATGCAGATGTGTCAAAGAAATTCTGAGATGTATTGAAGAGGCATAGTTGACCTTGGAAGCAAGGAAACAAACATATGCATCATGTAAGAAACCAGCCATTATGTTAGTGAGAGGGTCACCTCTAGTGTGGATTCCACCCATATTAGCATAAGGACCACAATATATTACAACTAACTAGGCTTAAACCATGTTATACAACTAACGGTGAGATTGGTGTTTTAATGGAATGCAGATTTTTAAAGTCATAAAAGTAATTTCAAGGTGCACCGAGCCCATAACACTAAGCATGTTCACCATGTCATCGCCTCTAATGGCGTTGATGCCACTACTGAGATGAAGAAAACTTGACGGGGATGGATCTCGATCTCAATTGTGCTTATATGTGCCAACTTTAGGTCCTGTAAGGAACGTGGAACAATTCTAATATTTTGTGGGCAATTTCATTGAAATGTGTAAGATACATTATTTTATTTGGGGTTTATTGTTTTGGTAGTTATCATGAATTATTTTTATTATTTTTCTTCTTATGAGCTTGTAAAATGAATTTTTAAGAAAGAAAAAAATCTTTCTTGCGAAAAAAAATCTTTCTTGGCGACCTATAGTTTTATATCATGTAATATAGTCTATTGGTTCATTATGTTCAAAATTATAATTAAGACACATGCCAAGCTCCTACTATGGCATCATTGTCATCAAATATTTCGCATTTTGTGGAGTCTCGCTTTACACTGCTAGTTGCATTTGATTGAAAATTTCTAAGTTTTTTCAACAAATCCATTACGTGCATATCGTTGTAATAATTGCGGTGTTATGTGTGATCACAACCATTTGAGGCATTTTATCAAATAGTTCACATACCTTGTGTAGGCTAATACAATTTCTTGTTAGCAATCAACAAAAACCATTTCTTTTGCTTTAATACCAAATGATGTAGAGCTCCTAGAAATTTCATATATTCATCCAATTGAAACCATCAAACTACTTCATTTCTTAGCCACCTTGTAGTTATAAATCTTGTTTTAAAAGCCTATAATGGCTAAAATGTTTCTTGTTATGAAAATTTCACCCCTCGTGTCTTCACCAAGTTCATACCCTAATTTGAGATCTCAATCCATTGTTAAGAATCCTTTGACAATGATTCATAATGAGAGAAATGACCATCTTACTTGATTTCAACAAACTCTCTTTCATCTTCACACTAACTTCTTGACTCAACAAACAACATTGGATTAATTAGCCTTCTATAGTGCTTTCATTTCATTTTTACTATTACACCACTCCAACAAGTGTTAAACTAACCATTAATTTGATTACAAAAGATCAATATATTATTCTTCCACCTATTTGCTCATATTTGCATACTAGAGTGCCCTTAAGACCATCTCCACTACTACCTTAGTGGTTAGAAGAATGTAGAAGTACCCACCAAGAAGTAAAAACACACTCAAGAACTATTTAACATTAATGAGGTGTGCCCCAGTTTTATCATCCAATTCCTTCATCTTCTCCCTCAAATCCATCTTTTGCTTTCTTGGTTCTTCACATCCTTCTAGTCCCGACTTAATGCATTTTCTTTGATATTTTCCGTCACTTGAGGTTTTAAGATTCAAATCAAACATTTATGGCCACCCTTTTTCAAGTTCTTCTATCATATAAAGTTTCAAGCCCCGAGACCATCTCCAAAGATCACTTCCTTTGTTAATGTGCACTTCCCATTAGGCCTAGACCATGTTCTACATGTCCTTCAAAAATTGTCAAGGATAATAGAAAAGATACAACTCATATACTCAAATTTCCTTCATAATCCCTTCACATATAAGGTTTAGAATATATTTACCAAATTTTAAGGATTTTCCATGGTTCCTTTACAAGATATTGAAGGTTTACCTCTCAAACCCTAGAATGCTTCGACTCAAGCACTAGAAGGAAAATGAGCTTGCAAAATGAGTTCTATTCATTTTTAAACTTGAACTTTGGTCACACGAATAGTCTCAACTATTCCCTTATTTCTATGTTACCAAAGTGAAGGTTCTTGCACTAGTTAGTCTTTTAGATCACATTTGACTTGTAGTTATAGGAATGTCTCCGTATGGTTTGTTTATTTAACTTTTTGACACACTCGGGATAGTTAATGACTCAAGCATCTCTCCATTGTTTGACCTTAAAAGCATCAAAAGAAACCTTGTAAAACAATATTCCTCTACTCTTATTACTAAATTCAATACTTCATCCTATCTTTGCTCGGGATAATTAATTTTTGTACACCAATATTCAGTCACAGTCAACATAATGGCTTACGTGTGCTTTTATTCTTCAATCAAAGGAAAATACTACGAGAATAGTCTTCTTACCCCTTTGTTCAAGTCTAATGGTTCCCACACACATGCAAAATAATTCTTTCAATCAATTTCTCACTATATCACCAAAGTCTCTTAAAGATTCATGCATACAACACAAAATAACAACTTGTTCAATTCCAAAACACAAGTAGAAAAGTTCCACACTTCGCAATCATAAAGCTAATGAAAGATCATGCCTCAAACAACAATCTCTTGCTCATGCTTTCAAAATCCTTGTAAACATATAACACAAATACGGTGAAATGCATTTGGATTAAACAATCACATTCGGGATATCAAATCACACCAAAGCTCCCTCCTTAGCAGGGGAAAGAAAACTTACTCTATCTACTACTACAAATGGAATTCTACATTATAAAGGATCTTCTCATTATGACAATATCATAACTTTGCACAAAGCAAACTCATACACAATCCTCCATAAACAAAACCATATTTATTATATTAAGAAATATATACACTATACAAAATTTCATGTTTTCTCAAACTTCTCCCCTCCTCTTCCTCGAGGAATGATGGATAACTACTCCTTGCTCATATTTAACTCATGCTCTCCTTTGCTTTCATGACCTTAACCAACTCCTCACGACCTTTCATATTTCCTTCCTTAGCCAAAATCGACTTTTTACATTAGTTTCAACATTTTTACCAACTCATACCCACCTAAGACTCACAACTTACCTCTAGACTCACTACAACATATCCCTACTTGTCACTTATACCATTTTCATTCATTTAACAAGCCAAAATGGCTTTTGTTCTACTTGGAAATTCAAATTCCCTTTTTAGAGGGAAAACTTACAATTTAAACTTTTGAATTACTTAGTCATCCAAGACTCTTCCTCATGCTTTTAAGACTCTTATTCATCTTCTTTGCTTCCATCAAGATGACTTAGGAGGTCATCTTGTCATTTTGTAGCTTTTCCCATGATACTCTTGCATCAAAATATTTTGTATTGTGCAATCTTGTTTTAGCTTAAAGATTTTTGTTAGTATTTATACTATTGTATAAGTTTAATTTTATTAGGTCATTTATCTTTAGATTTGCATCTATAAACCCTTATAAACAAGTCACACACTGTAATTTATATTTGTTCCTACATTGCCCCAATGAGTAAATTTTGTAAAAAGAGATCCCAAGATTTTAAAACCCCAAGTAGATTTTCATACAAAAATTCTTAAGCAATAATAGTTATGAACCCCCTAAGAGCCATTTAAAAGGTCCTAAAGTTCTTTCAACTTAATTAGAAATAAATAAACAAATTATTGACATACAAACTCAGTAAACTTGACAACCCTAACAACCCAAATATAAAATATTTTTCTATTCTATCAAATATTATAAATAAAAATTCTATACATTTTACTTGATCGAATGAAAATAATGCGGGTCCGATTTATAGTACCCAAATCTACATGTTACAAACAAAACCAACTACTTATGAAATTCCATTCTACCCATTGTATTTAAAAAAAATAGTGAAACTCCTTATAAACCCATACATATTTGTATAAAACATTATGGACAACGAAAAATATTAAAAATGAGCAAGGAGAATGGAGAATACCTTTGGTAGAATTTACATTGTTGTTCCTCTATATGTTATAACCACTTAAAATACAAAAGATTGACCAAAAGCATACGAAAGGAAAGTAGAATGAATGAATGAAAGATTTTAATGATGTCCACAAGATTGAAGAGTAGAATAATCTCTTAAGAATTACTAACAAAGATATTTTAATCAAGAACAAGTCAAACATACCTCCAAACTCAAACCACACACATGAATACTTTCAATCAAACAAAATGCGAGTTGTATTTGCCCTAATAATGATAATATCAAATTCCCTCTATACATTAATCAAATAAAGATAAAGGCACACCTAGCATGTAAAAATAAAGGTAAAGGTTGTGTAAGGCTATTTGTAAACAAGATGCCAACCGAGTATTAAGTCTCTTTTTGAAGTTCTACATGAAAAATGTTTTTTCATTTAATTTATATATTGTTTGGGAAGACCGATAACCTACACCATTTAGATTCGAATATCTACCAACTCTCAAATGCACTCACATTTATTTGAAAACCCCTTCATATTTCCCCCATAAAATACAAGTCATATCTTAACAATTAAATCCACTTATGTTATACCTTTATAAAATATACATTCGACTTCATATTACCTCCTAATACACACATCCTCTTGAGTGCTAAACCCAATATGAAATTGAGTTCTAAAATCTACTATAAACTCCTAAACCCACTATTATTGACTTACGAATAAGCTTGCTAAACCCACTATGTAATTGACTTCTAAAATCTACTAAAACTCCTAAACCCACTATCATTCACTTAAGAAATCTACTTAACTTGCTAAACCCACTATGTAATTGACATCTAAAATCTCCTTAATAGGAAAAGGTAGCTCCTATCTTTTCCGTTTTCCCTGTAACTCTAAAGTCCTGCACAAGTTCTAGAAATTGGTCAAGATTTCCCTACCATGTTCATATTTTTCCCAAAGTCCAGGTGTCAATTGCTTAGCTTGCGCCTTAAGCGACAGAGAAATAAAACAAAAACACATTTATGGTCTAGGTTGACCAAGTAAATCGTTATTCTTCACAAGTACGGACCAAATCCATGCCATTTGGTGCAATGAAATTGCACGCTAGATGTCCCATCAATTTGAGGGGTGCTTCCCAGCTCTTGTTAAGTGTGAATAGACCAAATAAAAACAAGAGAATGTGTAGGACTTTTCCAAATCAGACCCATAAAAGCCAGTCTAACGAAGGCGTGTACTAACAGAAATCATGTAGTTTCGAGGTTTTCATAATGTTTACGGGTCTCAGATACGTAGTATATCATGGAAGGAAGTTGGGATTTGGTTCGAGATGAAGGAATGATGCCAGAGATCACAGTAAGTAAAATATGCTCTCCTTTTTTTTCAATTTGAGCCATTTGTTTTGGGTTTGGTTTGAATATTTCCTGTTTACTGGTTGAACGCATGTGTTTTAGATGGAAATGAGCCTATGAATTCCAGCTTTAGGTTAATTTTCAAGCCACAACACGAAGTTTCCAGTTTATGAGATTTCATGCTTTTGAATTGTAGAATTATGATCAGAAAATGGGTGTAATGGATAAAGGGTTTTAGAGGAAGAGGACCATGATTCATGAATTGGGTGTTTGTGGGTTTGTTGGATGGAGGAGTTTCGGATGAATAGAATTATGATTCTTGGATTGGGTGTGTGTGGAATTGCGGAATAGAATATGGTGCTAGTAATTCGTGAAAGACTGTTTATATGAAGCCTTTATGCTTATGAACAGCGCCGTACTATGTTCAACAGAGTCTCCTTGATTGGATTGAGGGGAGAGGAGATGGAATTTGGGAACTGAAGAAGAAAGGGATGCTTAAAAGATCCTAGAAATGATATTTGAATAGGAAAAGAGCATTGGGATGAGGGGTATGACTATGGATGCATCCCTGCGGAACATAGGTGCCAAATCAGTAGTATTTGAAGATGTGCTGCAACAATGTTGCCAGGTTAGCAGGAGTTGAAGATGTGCCATTATAAGGCAGATGATTTCCCTCAGGCCTAGGATTTAGTGGCAAATAGGGAAACTTACGAGGATAAAACCCAGGTTGCAATCTTTTGGACATGTTACCTGCCAAAATCTCATTATGAAAGATCACTTATATTATTGAACTCTGCCTAGTTTGGATGAATTTTTAACTCTTGAGATAGAAACTTTCTTCTGAAATTCAAAGTTGTTTACCCTTTGCATTTTCATAGAGAATTTTGAGATTATGGCTCATTCTGGGTTTCATGAAATGCATCCAGACCTGCTGAAGAGTTAAACTGATTCAGGTTGAATGATGCAAGTAATAATTTCTTTTTCACATCACAAAAGACTTCAATGAATTGCATATGGAACTGTCATGACAGGGCTAACTGATGGAATGTGGTGACATTTTAAAGATAATATTAAAGGGTCACTTAACATAATACACTGTGATGTTAATTGTTAAGGTCCCATAATTTGTGTGTGATGATTTTCAGATTCCACAGTGCTGTACTCTGTTCTAGTTTATTTTGACTGTCAGAGCTGGATATAAAGCAGTCTTGCTTGGTATTTTAACATACTTAAGCTGAAAAACGTTTTTTTCACTCACAACAACAGTTGGATACCCCGTGAAATACGTTTGCACCTGGAATAGTGTTGTAAGTAAAATTTCAAGAAAAAGAAAGATTTTTTTCAAAACTTGCCCAATTAAGTCAGACATCTTCATAAGGGAGATTTAGAATGTTTGCAATCCATGTATTTGTATACAAGCCAAAAGTAAGTCTTTTAAGCCCTTTCTGGATGTCATCGTGAAATGCTACAACAACTGCCTCAGGATATTGATGCAATCTAAATGTATGAACAAAGAAATCCTCAATTGGATGCCAGCCAGAGAGATACAATATGGCCACCACTAGGATCCTGCTTATTCATTTAGCCTATAAAAGAGGCAGCACCATATTTATCAGATTTTGGAGCTATCCTTCCTCTTGATTTGGTTGTCTGCTGAGGCACAGCAATAATGAGAATGGACTACTGGTTATTTGAATATATCTAGCACAGGAGAGTTTTTTTCAGGGTACTACTTCTGGAGCTAGAACGTCTTCTACTTTGACACTTTCTTATGAAAATATACAACTTCATCCTTGGTTAATTGTGCTTATGTATCTCATGATAGATGGCTCGTCACATTCTTACATCAGGTATAGTCAGCAAATTGGGATTGGCTCTCAGAGAACTTAAACAATTATTCCAAGGCTGGTAAGGGAGGGAAGGAAGGCACTGTCTTGATATATCATATATTATATTGATTCATCATCTTCAGTTGATTTCTTTGCAATATTACACTCTGCATATTATTTTACTTCTTTATGAGCAATGCCATGCACTTGAAGTTTACCTGATTGTCTGTAGTAAACCTAGGGGATGAAAATTTTTGTGCTGCTGTCCGTTATGATTTCCTCCTTTGGTTGGCCTATGTCATCAAGTCTACAAGATGTAGGAGTTTCATTTAAAATATAGTTCCTCGGGTTTGGATCCTGGGGTATCCCTTCCCCCAAAAGAACTTAATATTTGATAGTAAAGTTCAATCTCAACTTGGAGAAAATGGAAAACATTACACTTTCTATATCTAATTCTATTTGAGTAGATATTTTGTTGAATCAAAGTAATTGGAGCAGTTTTGAAACTTTCAAATTCTAGCCCAAGGAGAAGACCAAGGGCACAGCTTTATTCCCGAGTGGAACTGATTTCATTGAATGTTAGGGGTTTGGTGATTCCCTGGTGAAAATTCAGTGGAAGGAATTCAATTCTGGAGGTTAGTCCAGATAGTGTAAAGCTAAAGTTAGCATGTTTCAAACTTAAAAATGCCTTTAATGTGGTGTTGTGATCAAGGATATCTTTTGGTATACACATGTCACAACATGGTGATGGAAGATAAGCAGCAGTGGGTTATTCAAAATGGTTAAAATTTCATAAATTTGGAATAGCTGAAGATTCCTCAAGTCAGTGTACTTGGAATACATTAATCTTTCAGGGTAAGTTTGTGAGTTTCTATTTTATTTACACCTTAATTTTAGTCATGAAAGGACTGAAAATTAGAGTCCGCTTGCAAATAATTTACTTAATGCAGTAAGTTATTTCAGGCAATTTTAACACGGTAAAGAATTAAAAAGATTGAAGTTCGTCTAGCACCTAATAATATTTGGAGAAGAGTTTGCTTGATGGGTTAACTTATAAAAATAATAGTTCAATGTATGAACCCTTGGAGAGGCCACTATCCTATATGGGCAGTGGTTTGTTTACTTGTCTATTCACCCACATGTAACAGATAAGAAACTAGAAGGATTTGATTGGGAAGACTCTACTAAGTGAAAATTTTCCAGCATAATCATGTCACACCATTAAAGCTGTGGATTTCATTCAAACAACAATTCTCTCGAATCATGAGCCCATTGAAATGACATTGAAACAAAAGAGGTTTTGAAGAGCAAGTGGAATTTTCTTAAGTCCTGTCTTTATAATGAGTATTGTGTGGAGACACTTAACTGTTTTGGACCTTGCAACCTAGACCCAGAGGTGAAAAAGGCTAGATTGTCTAGTGGGGGCTAATAACTAGAATTGTAAAATTCTTTTGTAAACTTGACAAATTGGTCATATGATAGCAAAGAAAAGAGGATAATCCGAGGAAAGATGTTGAAACTTGAGAAACAGGTTTGAAATTAATCTAGGCCAAGAAGACTTACAGATGGAACTAGTAGCGGCAGTCTGGTAGTTGCAGAGATATGAACTTCGTAGAGGTTATGGAGCCCAAGTTTGGTAAATACAGCTTAATTGGATTAAAGATGGATGCAGGTTTAGTAGCTTTTTCTTTCCATCTATCAAGAAGAAACAAGAACATGAAATCATCTTTCTTTCAAATTCTCAAGTGGAAACAAGAGTCTGAAAAAAATTATCTCTTCACCTACTAATTGGCAGAATCTTCGGTAAGTACTTTACATATAAAGAGGCCTTTTATCACTTCTATTCATGACTATTCCAAGAAGATGAATAGTCCGAGGAAGTAGAGTTAAACAACAGGGTAGATGTCATTAAAATCACTCTCTTCTTAAAAATAATTATATTTTTCTATTTAGGATTTTGTTTTTGTGTTAGGCCTTATCCAGCCTGCTAGCCGGCACACACTCTCATCCCTGTACAGGTATTTAATCAACACAAATGAAGAGCGTAAAGGAGTCAGTTTCGGCGGCATTCCTCCTTTGTTCTGTTTTCTGTTCTTGTGTTTTCCTGAGTTTATGCTGTGTGTTCTGAGAGAGTCGTATCATTCTGTATCCCCCATCATCTATCGCAGCAGGACTATGGCTGAGTAGAATGTTGTACCAAGTGGAAGACCTAGAGAAGGATCTCTTGTCAATGAGTATACTGAATTTTGGGAACTGTCAGAATGCTGTGGGAATCGCTAAGAAATTCAAATAATGGGCTACACTTGATGGATGACCTTTACTAGGTTTATTTGGAAGAAAAAGGAAAAAAAGGCTCTTTGGGTGCATTTATTAATCAGGATTCAATTAAGTTCATTATAGAAAGAACAAGAAAGATCAAATTGCTGGATGGCGACCTGCAGCCCTCTTTGAATGACTCCCACAAAATCACTGGAAATGCCATTGCAGATCGTATAAGAATAATCCACTAGGTGGAAGGATAGGTAGTGAGACGGAGTTGAGGACCAATCACAAGGAGTTTATCTTCTGAACAAAATTCAAGTTAACAAATTCATTTTGCCAATGGCTTTGCACGAATGACATTTGGGCCAAACACATGTTAACTATGCCCTACAATATTTTTATTGAAAACTTAGTCCACCAAAATATCTCTCTTGAGCAAAAACCATATTATAAAAGGTTAGAAGGGTTATCCATATCATAGGCATGGAATTGGGCTTATCCATTAGTTAAGGTTACTCGTGATCAGCACGAGCCTTTAATCTTTATGCTACCATGCCAACCTACATATCCTCACCCTCCCATACTCGCAATTTTATGTATTTATTTGTTTATTTGGTCCGTAAATGCTTTTGACCGGAGCTATGAACCAGTATCACATTCAGCCACAACTGGCTTCAAATTCACTTCATTTGGCTACAAACAACTGAAATTTGCATTGTTCGGCCATAACTGGCCTCAATTCTAGACCATTCAGCGAAAGTTGAACTTGGGTGGAGTAGGAAACAACCATCCTACTTTACCAACCCATCACCACCTCATCGGCCACAATTTTATTTATTATTTCTTAAGACATGGGTTTAAAATACCTATTATGCCATCCATATATCATCTAAGCATCATTCATGTATAGTACATGCATACTACATTTACAAAGTATTGAGGACAAGAAAAATTTCAATAGCAATAAAAGATACTTACAGTAAAAATGAAGGCCAAGATGCAATAACTATGGAAAAGTGAAAATTGTCCCCGTCATCCCTGTTTCTGAGGGTAAATTATGCCAAAGTCATGTGCGAATGGGAAGTTGGGAATTCGTATTCCTCATCCAAATCGCTAAAATGGAATAGCAACCAACCTGAATCAAAATCTGTGCTAAGAAGAAGAAAATATGTCCCAAACAACTTGTAAATTTGGCAGGATGATGTGTTAGAATATTTATCTTATGCTTGTAATATGTAACATATTGCTACATTAGTTTTATTGTTGAGTGTACTTGTTAAATAGGTGGATACAGGGCAAGCTTATTCAAGCATCCCGTTTAATTTGGTTATGCCAACCATTTAGGTTTATAGGTGTTGTAATATCTATTTATATCACTATTTTCAATTATATGTTTACGGCTTGCAGCTTCTCCATTCATCTTTTATGGCATCAGAGCTCATGTTTGAATACCGGGAGAAAATTCTGTGTGAGAGAGAGTTTGCAGAAAACTGTTGGTTCTTTGGTTAGCGTGAGGGTGAGAGGAGGAGAAAACATCAATGCCGCAATAGAAAACTCGGAGGTAAAGCATGTGACAGTGCAGTCTCTTGGAAAGTGCTATTCCAATTTCTATTTAATTCTACCTGTCGCTGGTATTGATATGAGTTGAATATGTATGAGTGCACTGGAAGTTGAATACATGAGACAGCTGTTATTTGATATCATTTTGATAATATTTGGTATCACTGGAGATCAGCAAAAACTGTGTTTGGATATCTCAAAAGCAGCATTGGAGATAAGCTAATTTTTTGTTTGGAGATCAACAAAGTTTTTAACTCACACTTGATGTTAAATTGCCTGAAGACGCGCTGCTTGGAGAAGAAAAGAGCTGGAGATTGCTCGTCTCTGCGAGCCCAAGCTCGTTTGGTATTGCTCTGTTGATCTGAGCAAGCTTATCTTCTTTGTTTCCATCCAAAAGACAGTATAAAGGGACTGCAAAGAGGCACCATGCTCTGAGATGGAATGCCATTATCTGGGAATGCGTAGGTTGATTGATTGGTTGATTAAAGTTTAAAAAAAAAACGGAAGTTCATGCAACTTCATAATTATTTAGGGCAAATGATAATTCAAGGCATATTTTATAGATTCTACAAGTTTACTCATTTTAAACTTTATAAGAAATATATAATCCTTTTAATATTTTCCTGGGAGAACGGTTAATTTTGTATCTATATAACTATAAGGAGTAAAAGCTTAAAAATTTGCCCATTTGTCCATTTTGATGTCCTTGTCTGCATGCAAAAGAATTTTTGAAAAAGAGTGTAAAACTCAAGATTTTAATTTTTCCGTATTTTTTGGCAATTTTATGGGAAATTGTAAAATTAAAATCTCTCAAACTGTTAGGAGTTTTGAGCTGAAAATTGGTCAATTTGTTCGTTTTTAGGATAGAATCAGTGAGCAAAAGGATTTTTTTAAAAACATTCAAGAGTTTTTCCGATTTAACTGTTTTTGTGAAAAACTAGGTCAAAATGGCTAGTCTACAACACTTGTTGCTGCCAGATTCACAAAAATTGACAGGCAAAAACTTTAGTTTGTGGAGTCACAAGATACTATCTGTGAGTATCGGAATTTAGATCAAATTGTACTTGGCAAAGAAACAAGACCAGATGATGATGAACTTTTAGTTGATGAACTTGATAACTATGATAAGCGTCATAGAGAAGCATTGATGTTGTTAAAACTTTCAGTGTCTGATAATTTGATTCTAGAAGTTAGAAATGCAACTAGTGCTTCGGATTTGTGGAAAAGTCTAACATCCAAGTACTAGGCTTCAAAAGCCGATAGGGTACTATACTTGAAATTTTTGTTATTTTCCACTAAAATGTAGGAGGGTGGTTCGATCTCTGAATTCTTGTTGCAGTTGAAGGACATTTGTGATCAGCTGAAAGCAGTGGAAAAGCTTGTAGATGAGCAAGATTTGATTGCTCTGGTACTGCAGAACCTGCCAGCATCATTTGACTCATTTGTTGAGTCATTGCATATGATCACGAGACACGGGAGATTGATTTTGAGAAGCTGTCTACACTTCTCATGTAGAAGGAGAGAAGGCAAACTCATGCAACTTCCTTGTCATCAATGGCTACAAAGAGTGCATTCATGGCACAGTCAAAGGGAAAGACAAAACAATGGAATGCCATTGGTTTTTCAAAAGAATCCTCTAATAACAATGTAAATACTTTTAAGTAGTCTAAATGGAAGTGTTTTTATTGCAAGGAACCAGGTCATTTGAAGAAAGATTGTCGTAAGCGACAATATGATTTGGAAAATAATAGAAAGAAGTCACAATCTGCAAATGTGGTGAAGAAGATGAACAAAGTTCAGCGGGTGAGTTTGCATTTGTGGCGGCACAAAATCAGTCAACGGAGTCAAGAATGTGGTATTTTGATTCGGTGCATCAAGACACTACACGTGTCACAAAGACTGGTATGTAAACTTTGTAGAAGATGATAGTTGCAATGAATTTGTTTCCTTAGGTGATGGTTGGGTTCACTATGTGAAAGGATATGGAGATGTTCATATTTCAATGAATTTTGTTATGTACACTTTTCAGAATGTTCGGTTTGTACCTGATATGAACAAAAATCTTCTTTCCATAAGTGAAATAACTGCAAAACCTAACCTTTGTGTGGAGTTTAAAGGAAACAAATGCATGGTTAGTAATCTTCATGATCAGAGAGTCATTGCTTTATTGGTCTTGGTAACAAGGGATTGTATAAGTTGATTGATCCTAAAACAACAAATGAGCATGCACTAGTAGCGGTTGATAGCACTAGTGATCTTTGGTATAAGAGGTATAGTCACCTCGGTGTAGACACTAAATCACACACTTTGGGTTCATTTCTAGGTCCTAATCACATACTACTATTCATATGATTCCCAAGTGAGAAAACTAGCAATTGATAGCTATCTTTGGCCTCTTTGCTTTACTTCTTGTCTTCTTTCTAGCCTTTTACACCCTATAGCCCAATCGATGCTTTACTGTTTTATCTTTTATGACTCGGGACCGCCTAGACAAGACGCTAACGACTAGGCGCCCCGTCCTTCCAGGCGCCCCCGACCCTTCTCTCTATCTTGTTCGCCTCTTTTGGGTCTCTTTTATCTTTTGGGCATCTTGTTTTCTTACGGGTCGGCCTTGTAGTTGTCAATTGCGAAATTCAACCAAGGGAATCATATAAATATAAAGCTATGTGACCAAAATAAAGGACCAAGCACTAAACATCTATTATCACCACCTAAGGTTGCATCCAAAGGCATTCTAAGAGCATCAAGGCATCCATCTAGCTTCACTCAAGGGACAAGTGACTGCATTTTTGCATACACGCATAGGAAGGGAAGTTCATTTTCTGCATACATCTAGCTATCGCCCGATATCACGCATGCTTGCGCAAGGAATTTCTAGGGCACGATTCTCACACACACAAGAACTACATGGAATCTGAAATGTAGTGCAACGCTCGGTTGTAAGCTCACTCAGTCGGGTGACCACCGGTCAGATCACCCAACTCCCCATTTGCATTTTTCTTTTTAGGATTTGATGTAGTTTGGGGTTTTGCAGGATATCATTTGTTTTGTAGGTTTCGGGAAAATTTGGCGATCAATCGGCAACATACAGGTGACCAAAAGCGAAGGTTAGCGGCAAGTGCGCGACACAACAAAAATCGGTTCCTGAGCCCCTGCTCGCGCATCACGGGCGTCCAATAGAGGTCTCTTGCGCTTAGGTGCCTCGTCCTTGTTCTAGGCGCCCTAGTCCAGGGCTCACCCGACGGTTCCAGGATTTTCCGGTTGGATTGCGACAATCTGCTCCTCCTCCTATTCATCGCCTTCCATTCCGAATACTTCAGATCAAGTGCGAAATCAACTAAGTCTTCCTTTCTCCCTCTTGCACTAAGGGTTTTGATTTTTATCTTGCTTATTTGCTTGCGTCATATCTAGTAGCTATTGTTCATAGTTTACATCTGTTACTTTGCAATATCCTAGGGTTTTACAAATATTCCATATTTGTTAAATCACTCGATTATCAACATTTGCATACATTAAGTCATACTAACATGGTGAATGGAATGTTTTCTATTCAAAAGAATCAGAATGTATGTTCAGGATGTCAGATAGATAAGCAAATTTCACATTCATTTGACATTGGTAAGACATAGAGAGCTAAGAATGCATTGGATTTGGTACATGTGGGTTTGCATGGTCCAATGCGGACACCTTCAATATCTAGAGCTTTGTATTATTTGTTGATAATAGATGACTATTCTAGGAAAATGTGGGTTTCTTTTCTACATAGAAAGTCAGAGTGTTTCTCTAACATTGTTGCTTGGAAAGCTATGATAGAGAAACAAGGACCAAAACATGTAAAAGCTTCAAATTTGGGAATGGAGTTTAGTTAACTTCTGAGAAGCTTAATGAGTTCTGTAAGAAAGAAACTTGAAAGCATACACATGCATGTTATTACTCCACATCAGAATGGAGTGATGGAAAGGCAGTACAAGACAATCATGGATATGGCATGTTGTATGGTGGATAGCCGGAATGTACCATATCATTACTGGGCAAAAGTGGTGAATATAGCCGTGTACATTCTCAATCAAAGTCCCGCACAAGCTGTGTGGAATGCAACACCAGAAGCAGCATGGTCTAGAAATACAGCTGATGTAGGTAACTTCCATTTTTCAGATCCACTGCTTCTATGTTGGGAAAATTGTACATGTTTGTTGGTTATTGTGAGCAGAGGAATGCATACAAATTACTAGATGTCTCTACATATAGAATTGTGGTAAGGATGTTGTAGTAGATGAGAAAGTACCATTCTTTTCTGATAATGGTCAATCTACTCATAGTATTGTATTACTACCTAGTGATAATGTTTCTGGAACAAGTTTTGGTACTAAAGATGAACATGAATCTAAAGATAGAAAAATCAAAAGAATCAAGTTCTAAGGAAAAATCTAGTGATGAAGAGGGTGTTTCTCACTCTTCACAAGAAAAACAAGAAAGTCAACACAAGAGGCCAAAGTGGTACCATACCACGATGAAAGATGTGCGGAAAGATGAATTGCCTTACTTGTTGGAAGGGCAATGTACAAGGTCAAGAAAGGATAGAGTGCAAGGTGAAGAGCAGGTAAATTTTGCTCTTACTGTTGTTTCGCAGGTATTGAAACCAAGCACAATTTCTCCGACCAAAGTCAAACGCAATTGGAAGGTTTCCATTAAGGTTGGTGAAAGAGTAAAGAGCATACAGAAAGAGCACAAGAGTGTGGTAAACAATGTGTCCCAAACATAAAAATGGAGAGCAAAAGGTGTTGAGTTTTCAACAACCTGAGACATGAATATTCCTTGGGAATATAATATTTTGTTTAATCTTGATGTATATTATAAGTTTTTATCGGAACTGACCACTCTAACAAACAAATAGGTGAAGCACGATGCATTCAAGACATGAAACACTTGAAAGAACAATGTAATCCAGTGAACCCAGTGTTCAGCACCATTTCCTACTTTACTTGGTGGTTACAGCAGCTAATTACCCATCTACTCCGGTAAGATGGATTGGTGACAATAGGGACATTTGGATACTTTGCTGCAGTGGCAACAGGACTATTTTTTTGGTTAAATTCATGTATGGACTTAATCATTTTTTTTTGTAAAACATTTGATTTAGTCATTAAGGGAGGGTGTTAGAATATTTATCTTATGCTTGTAATATGTAACATATTGTTACATTAGTTTTATTGTTGAGTGTACTTGCTAAATAGGTGGATACGGGGCAAGCTTATTTAAGCATCCTGTTTAATTTGGTTATGCCAACCTTCCAGGTTTATAGGTGTTGTAATAGCTATTTATATGGCTACTTTCAATAATATGTTTATGGTTTGCAGCTTCTCCATTCATCTTTTATGATGGGGTTTAAACTTTAGAACAGTCCCAACCATTTTGTTGTATTTAAAATGCAAGTCATTGGTCTTTAAGGGGCTAGTTCCTTCACTGTAAATGATCTGTACATGTACTGGTTCAGTCCATTTATTGCTGTAAAACAAGAGAAAATGATGACTGTATGTTTTGCGGAGGTGACCTTGCTCTTATATACAAAGTTTATGTCTCACAAAATGTGACATTATGCTTTTCATCGTTTGGCTCCTTGCCTGTTTATGCGGCTTCTTCACAATTTGCATTATATGGCCTACTTTGGTATTCAATCACACTGTCTAAAACCGTTTCAAATTCCATAGGTTCAACATGGGTCTCAGTTTGGTAGCTAAAATGCAGGTCACTAATTCATGCTCGGGTGATAATTATGAAGAATTCAAAGGATTTTTTGTGAACCACCAAACAACATGCTTATAGAGGCCAGTTTGGGTCAGTTTTGGTAATGTTTCTGTTATTTTAAAACTTTTCTAGAGGAACTTTTTTTAATTTGAAAATCTGGAATGCACAACTCTGAAAACTGATTCTTTGCCAACTCTGAAAATCTGTGAAAATAAGGACTGAAATTGTTCCTTTTGCCAAAATATATCCCTCAAAAATAAAGTCTAGCATTTCCAGTGTCGTGACATTCCTGTTATGCCATAAAGATAAGGTTTCATCTTATTGATACATTTTTGGGGCTTGTAAAAGGAGGTGAATTTATCCTTGTTGAATATGAACTCAAATTTTATCCAATATTTTACATAGGAAGTGTTTGACATATTTTTGCACTATTTTATAAATGTGTATATATACATATAAAAGCAGAGAGCTGAAAGTTCTCTACTTTATTCCTTAAACATATATATGATTTTTTTAGAAAAGTAAAATGATAGTTTTTTTGTTCAAACTTATAGATGTTTTATTTTCCGAACTTAATCCTTTGGCAAATTTGAACTGAACTTTATCCTTGTGAATCTTGAATTTGAATTTGAACCTTGTGACTTAGTTCTAAGGGGTGCTGTATTGGGGTGGAAGCACTACCTTTAGGCTGCACCCAAGACAGAAGGTGGTGAAGATGGGTTGCTGGGTGTGAACCTTCTGAGATGGATGTATAATTTAAGATGGGAGGTTGTGGCATGTGAAAGATGGTCTAATTGTAAAAAGGAGAGAAGGGTCACACATCTCAACTGCCTGTTCACAAGATAACAATCTTTCACATTTCTGTTCAATTAAATTTGAGATATCTCATAAGTGGTGGCAAGGCACCATTTTGGTGCCACTTTCTACATGCAACTTCTGTTTGTCAAAATGCCCTACATGTGCAACAAGTACATTAACCAATTTAATGCAACGACAAAGGAAAGGGGAAATTGACTTGCATGTGTCAATTTGATTCAGCAGCTATCAAAAGGAAAAAGATGAAGGTTATTTGCATTGACACTATTCATACAAAAACATAATAATCTTGTTGACAGTGCCCTAGAAAATCTAGAAGACTATATATATCCGCATTTCTATTGCTCCACCGATTCAATTAGAATTCCATCAAATTTTAGTGTAAGAGATTCAAAATTTATTTAGAACAAGTCATATTTCTTCTAAGGTTTTGTAAATGTTGCTTATAAATTTGCAGCAGACAAAACCCGCATAGGATCTGCCCCAGATAATGGAACTCAGTTTGTAACAGCTGAAACCTGCATAGGATACACCTCAGATGATGGAACTCACTTACCCAAGAGCTTCCCACTGGGCTTGAACCTGCAGACTCTCACTGTAAGCTCCCTGACATTCTGTTCAGCTCAGCCCCAATTGATGTACATTGTAGAACATTTTTTACTTTTAGGGGGCTATTTATATCATTCAAATTTGCCCAGAGTAAGGCTGGCAGGCCCGTGTTCCATGCTTCAAATGAAGTTCAGATTCTTCATTATACATAGATTTATTCTATTTTAAAGAACCACTAAACCAGCTTTTTATCATGAATACCTGGTTTTTGGTTTGCATATGCAGTGCTCTGAGGAGAATCTATATGATGATTCATACATCTAATTTAATTTTGTTGTATTTCACCTCTTACGAATGAAGTTTTCAATTTGCTTGTAATCTTTTATACTGTGCTTGATACTGATTACGATTAACAGCACATTTATGATTTTTGTTTTATTCTGTAGAATTGGGCAGCTAGCTGAAATATCTAATATATGATATGAATAGAGTTTAAATGTCTTGTCAATTGATGCTTTTGTTAAACCAGGTATAGGGCACATGGAGTTCTTGCCAGTGTTGTTTGACAGTATATCTCATTCAATTGACGATCTTAGCAATGAAGCTGAATACAATTGTACAAATTGCTATAATCTGTTTGCTCCATTGAAGCTTCTGAAGCCTTTCATAGATCACGTTCGAGACTCAAATATACCTTTCACAGAAGCTGCTATACAAAGTTTTCAAGCGTTGTATACAGTCTTGAATAAAGCCAAAGAACTTGTAATGAGATATGGTCCAAATTGCAGCCGAATTTATATGGTAAGCTGAGAAAAGCAATTCAATTATTTATAATGGTGCCATAACATCTCAGTCATAATGGTATTAACAGAACCTATTCTTTTAAGCTTTAACATTATTAAAACACTAAAGATTATCCCTTTCCTGATTTCTATGGTGGTGGGGTTCTCAACATAACTTTGGGCATCTGTATGGAAATAATATATACACATTTTAAATAGGCAAGACAAGCCAATGTTGGTGACCACCTTATGTTTTGAATTAATTACTTCATCCCCCTTCACCATACCATAATTTCAGATATTTGATTGGAAGTAAATGTCTTCCTTCTCATTTCACCATCCTTTCCTATTTGAATAACTCTTTTGTAATAATCTCAAAATCCTGTCTGAATGGAGCAAGGACATCATGCTCACGCCCATTATATGTCTTCATCTATATGCATACATATTAACATCCCTAAACGTTGTCATACATATTTTTGTTCAATTTCTTAGGGCTTTTGGCCATGTAAAATACACGATGATGCCACCAACTTTTAGGTGGAAAAATGAATTATAAATTCTAGTTTTTTCATTTTTCCCATTAAAAGATAGTTGAAAATTTGACTAGTAATTCAATTTGATACTGCCACAAATTATTTATGCCACGTGGTTTCAAATTTTTCCCACTCAGCTCGAGGCCACATGGAAATTAAAAAGGTTATCTACTGTATCTGTTGATGGCACTGTCCTAACACTGTTATCTCTCTTTATATGCAACTATATATTGGTAGGTGATATACATGTTGATGACTCTATAGACCCTATTTCAGCTACAAATCCTCTTTGTACTATTGGCAAAGACTAGGATTTCCGCTCATATATAACGAGCTTTTTTCTTAATGCTGTGTGCTATTTGTAGTTTCTTTGTGTTGTTGGGTTTTATAATTTCTTGGTAAGCCCACTTTTGTTTTTATTTGTGTAGTTTCTTTCTTATTTTCTGTTTGTGCTTGGTGCTTTAGGCACCTAAAGTTTGTATTTTCATATGTCCAACACCAGTGTAAGGGCACCCCCATCGCTCCATGCATCCTCTATGGGTCTTAACTATGATTTCTAAAATTATTAATTAATCTGAATCAAAACCCTAGTGAAGGATATTGAACACTGCGCATGTTAGACAGGATCCTATGATTAGTTTTCTGTGGAAAATTTCTATCTTTTAAATGGAAAAATTATTTATACTTACGAATAGTAATCTGTTTACAGAGGCTGTTATGTATATTGCATCAGCCGAATAGGGAAGGGGTTTAATGAAAGACAGCTGTATATGTTTTAAAGAAATTTGTGTTTTGTTCTGCAGGCAATACGTGGCCCACGGTTTATTGAAAAATTTGAAGAAATTTCATCGGACATCAGTCGAGTCTTGAGTGCATTGCATCTAGTTTCATTGCATATTTCGGATCAGTCATTGAAATCGGTATCTGAAGAACACTAATTGTCTTAGCACTGTCTATTTCTATTTTCCTCTAGAGGTGTAGTTTGAACTTTGAAGTCTTAGTTTCAATTTGATTTTTTATTTTCTAATCCTTAAGGCCATCAATTTTCATGCACAGCTGAGATTCGAGAATATACTTATTTTTACTATGTTGTAGGTTGAATGGTGCATCAAGGAGTTGCGAAGAGGTAGATGCACTTTCCAGTCTTATGATGAGAGAACAGCAGAGGCTATTGAAAATGCACTAAGAGATCTAAGAGAGAAATCTACAGTTTGCCATTCCAAAATAAAAAGCATTGCAGAGAAATTAGACTTGTTAACAAACCAAGAAGTGCTGAGGGAAGCATGTGCTCTAGAAATAGAGAAGGGCTTTATCCTTACTGAAGAAAGTGAGCAGGAAGAGGAGTGTATTAATCTGGTTATTGATTTAGTCACACAAATGTGTGAATATATGTTAGAACTTAAGCAAACACAATCACAATATGGAGTTCCAATCCCTGCTGATTTTTGGTGTCCTCTATCACTAGAACTGATGGCAGATCCAGTAATTATAGCCTCAGGACAAACATATGAGAGAGCATATATCCAACGATGGTTGGACCAGGGTATGAAAACATGTCCTAAAACTCGCCAGACTCTCAATCACACATGCCTTATCCCCAATTACACTGTGAAGGCACTTATTGAAAATTGGTGCAAGTCTAACAATGTTTCATTTCCCAAGCCTGAAAAAGTTTTATTCCATAATCCACAGTCAAGTGACCCATCTCAATTTGGTCCAGAAAAACATCACTCAGATGATGGTATATCTATAAAACTAAATGCAAATGAGCATGAGCATGAGACAGAAAAAATATGTGAGAACTTTTCCTCTGAGATAATACAAGAAGAAAGTACATTGGCCCTAAAAAGTATTTCATTAATTGATGGTGAGCAAGAAGTGGGAACTAGGGATGAAATCACTACCATCAATCCTCAAGAGCAGTCTCAAGAGCACGATCAAACTGTGTCTCCTGCAGTTTTTCCTTTGCCTCTGGATGATGTGCAGCTAGTAATAGCAGAAGATGTTGATGTTCTTGGGAAAAATGGCATAGTAAGAGAGTGTTTTTCATCATGCAATAATGATTCGAGACAGTTAAGATCAAATCTAGCAACTGTTGGTCCTCAACATAGCACATCAGAAATAGAAGAAATAGGATCACCTAGCACTGATTACAACTCTTCTCAGAGTTATCAGCCTGATAACCCGAACTCGGTGACTGGTGGCATGTCTTCTCCGGTGTCAGATATTTGGGACAATGTGTCAGCCTTACAGCTACAGGTTAAGAAGCTGGTAGAAAATCTGCAAGCTAACTCGATTGAAGTGCAAATAGAAGCTGTAACAGAGTTGCGGTTTCTGGCAAAGAATGATCCGGAAAGCAGGATCACAATTACAAAATGTGGAGCTATTAGACCTTTAGTTGAAATGTTACATTCTTCTGATTTGACGATACAAGAAACTGGTGTCACTGCATTGCTGAATTTATCCTTATATGAAAAGAATCATAAAGCGATTCCTGCTGCAGGGGCGATTAATTCACTTGTACATGTTCTCAAGACAGGAAACCCGCAGGCTCGAGAGAATGCTGCTGCAACTTTATACATTATTTCAGCTGTAGAAGAAAAAAAGATGGCACAATCAGGTGGAATACCACCTTTGCTTGATTTGCTTGTGAACGGTTCTAACAGAGGGAAAAAGGACGCAGCCACTGCTCTTTTAAACTGTCCACTTATCATGACAACAAAGTACGCATTGTACGAGCTGGTGCTGTAAAACCTCTTGTTGAGGCAATGGACCCTGCAGCTGGAATGGTAGATAAGGCTGTTGCTGCATTGTCCAACCTTGCAACTATCCGTGAAGTTCAGGTTGAATTTGGTAAAGAAGGAGGCATTTATCATTTGGTGGAGGTAGTAGAGTTAGGCTCTCAGAGAGGAAAAGAAAATGCAGCAGCAGCTCTATGGCAACTTTGTTCAAATAGCAACAGATTCCGCTGACAACGGTTCTCAAGGAAGGGGCCATTCCACCTTTGGTTGCATTGTCTAAATCTGGCACTCCTCGGGCAAAAGAGAAGGTGATATTCTAACAAACAATCTTTTCATGGCTTGTTTTCTAATGCTCGTGTTGGGCAAAAATCTGCTGTTTACTTCAAGTGGCCTGAGCAAAATCAGTTCAAACTGACTTTACTAGGAAGCCGTGCATATAACTTCTGGAAATTGTTGTTTCATTAGTCCATTTGCAAATTTGGAAAACTCTGCTCCAGAAGATTGATCTTGGTTTATTCACCAAACTAGGTGCCAACAAGACTAGTGATACATGTTTAATCATGCATATCAGGTTGACTTATTTCAAGTTACTTCAAGTACTGATTATTTGACCTGACAATTTTTCATGTTTTTTTTGTATAGGCTGAGCTTCTTCTTCGCCATTTTAGGGAGCAGCGGCGTACTGATCCAGAAAGGGGTGCTGATAGGCACATTGATCAGCATTTTGGCCATTCGTAATCAATTATACTCAAATTTATTATTCAATTGCTGCTTCAGGCCGATTCATCTCTTTGTGCCTTCGGGAGGCACCATTAGTCATCAGGGAACTTGGGTTCAAGGATGTTATACAGATCTTCCTTATTCATATATTCAATGTCCTGGTACCTGTAAACCATGTCTCCAGGTGACTACTAAATCAACAAAAGCCAGTTCTAGTGATCTTACATATTGTGCCATTGGTAGTGACAAATGGGTCTAGAGATTTGAGATTCTTTTCGCAGGTAGTAATCATGTTCAATATTTTCGGGATTCGACTGCACATAGTTTTAAATGCAGTTGATTCCAGAAAATATTCAACACGAAAAATGTATCATTTCTGTGTTTTGATTTACTTCTCCCTGTTTGCTTGTAAGTGGACAGGTTAAAGCCCGTCATGCCAAAACAATCAGCCAAATTATTTGTAATACTTACTTTGCTTCAGAAAGGGCAGGCATAAATGCCAAACATGGGAGATGCTTAAATCAGTACGCGAAAAAGGATGTCCAACTCAAAATCAAGAATATGAAGATGTCCTTGATTGTTTATTTTTCACATACTATGGAGTCTGCTCTGAGGATATAATGCTGTATATATCTGCAATTGACATGTGAGTTGACTTAATGTACATTACTTGGCAATATTGTTGCTGCTATTGTTATTCATTTTTAAAATGCGACTGTAGCTGCCTATGGTATTTTCAAGGTTGTAATTTATCGAAATTGATTCGTGGGACATCTGAAGGATTCTTGCTATATCAATCTTTTTGCAGGCATTGCAGAATTATTGAGCTAACAATACCTACCAACATGACCATTGTAATGTAAGGCGCGTTTTCTTGCTATAATATACCCTACATGTCCAGAAATGTCAAGTGACTCTGTTTTTCCATGAATGAAGGGCTTCTCAAATCTTGTATTTCTAAAAGAGGCAGTTTCCCATCTAACACGTTTCCAGCTTGACATCCAGTTATAGTAAACATGCACGGTTATCTGTCTACGTCATGTTGGAAGTTATGGATGCAATTTTGTAGTCAATATTTCTTGTGTTCCGTTTGCATCTCTCTATTGGTTCGTTTCTAGGATTCTCCCTTCCTAGAACTTTCTATTGCTAATGGTTGTATCCTCCAGTCCCATTGACCTATTTCTTTTGGTCATTTGTGGACATTAATATAATTTCTTTTTTTCTTTCTTTCTATCTTACTGCAGTAGGCTAGTAGCCAAATCTGTTTGATATACCTAGGTTGAATAGTGGAAGTCTTTAGTCTGTATGGTTTTATCATAAAAAGATTAAACTCTTATTTGAGGGTGTAAAGCCTGTGATTCTGTACGGGGCTGATGTATATATTTTTGAATTTCTAATTACATTCTTTTAGGAAAGCCATTCATACAGTTTGACTCATCTGCACTGAATATTTCAATGCTTTGAGTTAGTATGCCCTTTCTCATTCGAGTTAGTATGCTCTTTTTCAGCCAAATCACTAGCCTTAGCTTTTCTGGAATCTGATAGAGAAATCAATGATTGAATAATCATGTTATAATGTTGCATGAATGATTGCAAACATCCTAATTGTCTGGGTTGATTACAGGAGGGCTGGTTGCCAGAGACAGTATCTGTTTCAAACTTTCAACCAGCATTAAGTAGTACGTGTGCTTTGTTGAAGATAATTAGCAGATGTCAGCAATGAGTTTACAATTGATTAAGCTATAATTTGAATTCCATAATCATCTGGTGGAATTCTCACATGAAGAACCTGTGTTTGTGAAAGCGGGTATAATCAAGGCATGCCAATCAAATTGTGAAAGTGGTTTTGGGCAATAAAAGCCAACATCTTTGGATACTTATCAGTTGGTGGGCGAGAAACAAAAAAACCTTATAGTTATAGAAGACATACTTATCAGTTGTTGGCCGAGGAACAAAAAATAGGAGTGAGGCCTTATAGTTATGGAAGACTAGCTTTTAGAGTTCATGTAAAAGCAGGAACACGCCTAGGAGTCAATGTGGAGGCAAAGTTTGTCCACAGACCTGTTTGGCTGGACGTGAACTTGACAAATGAATTCAGCAGACAATGAAGGGGCATAGGTAAAAGTAATATATATTTTTCTCAAAGATAAGTAGTGACCACAAACTAGCTCCTCAATTTTGACCAAGCTGTGAGCAACCATGGAAAGATGGTCTTTTCTTTTACATAGTTATGAGTTAGCATGTAAAGTATGATAGCATTTGACCTATTAATAATTATAGCTAGGATGGTAAATGTTTTCAACTTAGCTATGAGTCGTTGTGGCAAGGATAGTTGATGTTTTGATCACAGAATGATGATGTATTGGCATAATGGCACACAAGTTTTTGACTCCCATTCATATTTTTCTTGCAGAAACATCTTTGGTAAAGACAGTCCTCAAGACTATGACTACCTTTTTCTGTTCTTTCAGCTCTTGCAACCTTGAGATGCTTTGGGGCTTATCTGAATAACATTAATTTGCACAGAATTCCATGGCAATGCCATGTAATTGCATATACTATTAATACATCTAAACAGATGTTCTAGCCTTTAGACTCGACGTGTTTTCAGTCTTAGTTCAATTTTCCTTATCCTATTCATGACTATGATGTTTACAACGTAGTAATTGCAATTTTCTGATCTTGCACACAACAGTGAAACCTGATCTCTGTTACCTCCCTGCTGAGTAACATACATCATCTGTTGTATGCAATTAGCGATACCGACCCCACCATGCAGGTGGGAGTCTCCAGGGAATGCTCCTGGTGAACACCGTATTGCTTCCACCCAGCCTTAAGGAGGCCTCGCGGCTAATCTCCCCAGTCCCGAAGGACAGGGGCCAAGTGAAAGAGAAACTCTTCCAGCTGTGTGCCTGATGGGAAGGCATTGCCCTACACAATCGTGCGTTGATTTCCTTGCCTGATGGGAAGGAAATCAGGAAAGTAATTGCAATATCCTTGAATTTTTCTCTATAAATTGAGCTTCTATGGAGCCTATGACATCACAATCATTAGACATCCTTTTCATTTTTGCAATTTACCTATGTTTTACTTGGACTATTATGATATAGTACTAGGGCCTATATTTGGCTAGCTTTATGCACCTGCTGTTTCACATAGTTGAAAAGCTTTGTTTTGTTTTACTTGGACTATACTGATGTAGTACTAGGGTCTATGATTTGGCTAGCTCTATGCACCTGCTATTTCACATAACTCGAGAAGCTTTTGAGTGATTGCACAATCAAATTTTGGAAGTCCCAGCTATACTGAGGCTAATACACATCGAGTGACATAATTGGGCTTTTGTTAGCTCAGTTTTAGCTTGTGTATTGAAGTTATTCATGATAAGTTCTTAGGATGGCCACAAGTACAATGTTATAGCATAATGTGCACATTCACAATCATGCAAGACATGTATACTTCTTCTGAAAAAGATATCACAACTTTTTAACACTCATTTTCATTTCATCTCTATACATGGTTTCTTTTTTAGACTGCTATTTTGTACACCATTTTTACCACTGCCATGTTATTTTACAACTAATAAATTTATTTGAAATTGTTAAAATTTAAAGCGCTGATTCATATATATTTGTCATAACATTAATACATAATGACCTCAAGCTTTGGGTTGTGCAAGAAAAGAGTTGCTTACTGTGAAGATCAGGTCAAAGCTTTGCACAAATGTCGCTCTCATCATGTAATGACTCTCACTGCTGCAACTGGAAAATCGGGTTTGAATTTTTTTTTCATGATCACTGTCAATAATTGTGGTGAGAGAATGTGCTAACTTATCAAACAATCAAACTCAGTTTCCATCTTATCAAGTTCCATATTAGTTATTGACCTTATTCCGGTCATTACTTGACACTTAACCTTCAGTGGGTTATGGTCCAACCTTCAAGGTCTACTGTTGTTCAATTTCCACTCAACTGCTTAGCAGCTTTGAGTCTTCTTAAAAGTCATCTTGTTTGTCCCAACTACCTTCCTAGGTTTCACGTTGGAGGAGTTCTTCAGTTGAGTGAGGTCCGACCATGTTGTCCAAGTAGAGCAGGATCTCGATGCTTGTGTTGATTAACAAGTCTAGAATGACCTCATTATCTCAGTTTCAATACTTTTCTCGAACAGGAAAGTGTCTGAATCAGGTATGAAGGTCAACAATATAGCACATAATCACCAAAGAACTAGGACTCATGGTACGTAACAACATGATTCAGCAAACAAACAATTTTTTCTCATAAACCAACAGCATAGTAATTCCCGAATATAGAGGATGAGAGACCAAACTATAAAAGACGGGAGCTACTGAAATTTCTAGAAAAATCTAGAACATAGGAGACACCTTGAAATGTAGCATATAAGTCAATTACTCAGTTTCTTTATGTTGTCCATGGTTATCGGAAAATGTCAGAGAGAGAGAGAGAGAGCATCGTAACAAATTATAGATTGCGATACAAAATCCGTTCCATGAAATCACCAATTAAAATTCTATCACAGCGATAATTTTTAAACAACTATCTTTTCCAACAACATATGTGGAGCATACCTAGAACATGCCTAGCATCCTACGCATAAGGATTCTATTCATATAAGTTTATAGAAAACATATGAGAGCGCATAACTTATCAGAATTCATACGTACAATGTCCAAACATGAGACAGTTGTGATGGATCACATCTATGCCCCAACTAAAATTATTAATAACTTATCCATTCCATCTACATGTGTGGAGCATATCTAGAACATTTGTAGCATCCTACTCAAAATAATTTTAAACATATAATAAAGTTACAAACACGAGGAAGTTATCACACAATGTGCAAACACGAGGAAGTTGTGATGGATCATATCTATAACCTGATGATGCATCACATAGGGGATCAAAACGTCGATAACAAATATGTTACACGGGTCCTTTTAGACACCTTGTTCTACTATAATGGACTATGGAGGCATAAAAACTCTAATAGGCGAGAAGATAGATACTAAAGTTACACTTCATGAAACCTTTGGGCTAGAATATAAAAATATGCATGTAAGAAGCACCTCAACTTCTTCAATGTTACCTAGTCCCTCAAATAAAAATATTAGTTTAAAATCTTCACGAAAACTTGTCTTATGAAAACACAACCGAAAAAAAATAATACACTTTAGAAACAAAAAACCCCTAATATACGTCATTATTCCCCACCCTAGATTCCAATCCTAAATTATTGCTCAAAGGAGAAAATATATGGTATTAGAAATTTGCACTATAACAAAACTATGACTGCTCTTAGTGTAATATATGGTTAGTTAATGTAAAAACCCTTCAATAGATACCAAACGTGCCTTGGAAATTACAATATTGTATTTTGATTCGTAAACTAACACGGACCCGTGTATAAATGGTTTAGCAAACGAGATCTTTTAAAATAATCATTTTTCCCGAATTTAATAAATAGAAAATTGATTTAATAAATGAATGTAAATGTTTAAAAATGCAGAGCAAAATTTGAATTCGTACCATTGTAGACTCATCCAAATCCTTTATTTGTTTAAACCATTCAATCGAAAATATACCCGATTTCCCATAAATGTCAAGAACGATTAATATGCATTCAAAATGATTAACTATTGAATCATTACTACGGAAAAACATAATGCAAAATATAACCATGACACCGAAATTGATAATGGAGTTCACTCGTTGATCATGTTATGTATTCGGGATTGCTAAAACACAATCCGATCCATTAAAAATCAAATTTGCAAGTACAATTAAATATTACAAATGTTAATGGACCGTGTCACCTACAAAACCATGTTGATCTAACCTTGAAGGACACCGAACTTGATCAATAATGCCCTCCACTTTCTTGCATCACTTGTGTGATCAATTTCCTTATGCTCTACGTCAAAAGCATTCAAAATGACATCAAATGAACACCAATTGAGAAATGAAAAAACTCGGGGTGATCGTATAGAAATTACGAGCATCTTTCCATTCTGTCAAACTCTTGAAAATGCCTCCAAACGGGCTAAAAGCGAGACAAACTTGTAATCGCCCTTAGCAACTATTACACAATTGGACCAAATACCTTGTTTAAATAGCAAAATGCCTTTTAACAACTACTTACAACTTGTAGTCGGATTGGTTTGGGTGCTTAATATTTTGCTTAAGGGTCGGTGGTTCAAATCCCATTGGAGCGGCTTTGTTTGGAATGTTGTTGGTTTTAAATCCCACATCCGTCGGAAGTCGGTGGTCTAAGGGCTTGAAATAGCCGGTGGTGTGTTGGTTATGGTTTGTGGCTATATCTACGTCTGCATTGTTTTTGCCAAGTTGGGAATTACTCCCCTGTTGCAAGCTCGGTTGGTTGGTGAGTTGTAGTTTGTTAGCGACTCGACCATGCTTTGGCAATGCCGAGTTGGGGTGATAGTCCCCGTGAGCTCTGCGTGTGGTTAAAATCACACGATTGTCAAGCTAGCGATATGTATATCGCCCAGTTTGGAATATATGTGGAGATTGGCGGTTGCATTGTGATGGCAGGGGCACGTGGTGGCTCAAGATCCACCACGTGGACCTCTCAAATTCTCCAAATCACTTTGAAGCTCATATCCTACCATGTGTCAACACAAGAAGACACAAAATAATATGGCATAAACTATAGTGTAATTGGAAAAATTAAAATCACACTAATATACCACAAATGGGAGTCCGAACCTCATTGTTGTAATCGATTTTTTTAACCCCGAAATTTGAGTAGCACTATCGGGAGTACAATGTCCGATTCACGCGTTCTAATGGGCGTTGGAAAACTATCAAAGTGTTCTTCTGTACTTTAATGGTTTAGGAGAATTATGAAACTTTTGACCTCCCAAAATGTCCTCCAGTTACACCTCCCTAATAAGACCTTTTGGTCCCCAAAAATCAAGTCACCTCTTGAATACGCTAAACGGTTCTCTACATTACACCAACATACAAAAACCAAAATATAGCATAGTGGTTAAGATTGCAGAATATTGAAATGTTTATCACAAAAATGGATTAGTATGAAATGACAACAAAATGCCAAACGTAGGTGAGTGTCTAATTGAATCCTTGTGATTCTGCCAATATTGCAAATGCCAAAATTAGATCAATATGAAATGACAACCAAATGCCAATGATAGGTGGGTGTTCAATGAGCCCTAAAAATGTCAACTTTGTAAACTATCACTGAAATGAATCAATATGAAATAGACGACTAAATGCTTAACATAGGCGAGTGCCCATTGACCCTATGAAACAACAAAGTATTGTAATGTCAAGTAGATTAGTTATGTAACAAACTACACATCGTCTTACAAGTTATCCAACCGATCCGATGAAATGTCAAATCATTTCCTCCGTATAATATAACCCAATTAGATCAGTGTAAAATAGACAACAAAAACTTTCTTAACAAGTGTCCAACTAACTCGATAAATTGGAAAAATCACTGCGAAATATCACATAATTAAATCAGTTATGTAACAGACTACACAACACCATTCAAAAAGGCAAGAGTCTAACTAAATCCATGTAAAATTGGTAGTGAAGATCAAATATCTATCCAATGTGAAATTGGGGATAAAATCAAACTACCTGCACAAATGTCACATTCCAAATTGATGAAATTGCCAATCATTGCAAAAAGATCACTAGGTGCAATTGCAAACCAATTTGTTAGTGTAATAAATGTACACCCTAATTGTAACCACATGTGATAGTTACAAATAAATGCCCAAAAATGAGGGACTTAAAACATGTGCAAATATCACGTGTGGATACAACAAGTTTGTATATTAATTACAATTGCAAACGGTGCCCAAATGGGTCTTATAAGCATCCATACTTTTGCACATAAACGACAATAGATACATTTAAAATGCAAGTATCCAAAATCAGACATATTGAACATGCCCATTGAACTTGCACACTCTGTTGTCTAAAATCAAAATGGAATCGACAATCATAAATGTGAGAAGAAAAATATGAGCATGTTAAACATGTCACTCAGCTCTTCCCAACAGGTGACTCTAAAAACCAAATTCAAAGCTAAAATTATATGGGAAAATATCATTTCTACATACACCAAGAATCCCACAAAAGTATGCTTTGAAGTAAATGCAAGCTAATAAAAATATCAACTATGCCAATCTATCCATCAAAACCAATGATTTGTTACCATCCAAGTCAAAACTGAATGGACTCGTATGTGGATTGTCTATAGATAGATCTTGGGTCGTCTCAATAATTGTTGGTGAATTAATAACTTCATTAATTTTAACCTTATCATTAGGTTTATAATCCATCTTCTCCTTACCTTTTCCAAGATGGTGTGATGAATGAAGTTTCCAACATTTTTCAACCTAATGCCCACTCACCTAACAATGAGTGCAAAAATTCCTCTTATCCTTATTTTGGGGTGAGGAACCATGTTTTTCATTTCTCACCTCTAAATGACGAGATTGGTCTTTAACCTCCGCCTTATTTTTCAAAAAAGATAACTTCTACATAAAAGATTTCCTCTTTCAACAATAAGTAACCAAATGATTACTTAACCCACAAAAGTGTAAGGAAAAGCATGCCACATTTTTTGTATGTCATAGCCATATTGTTCAAACTAAAAGAGAGGATCAAAAGTTTTAGAATTTACCAAATTCTTAGTGTTATGTGTTGTGTAAGAAAGAGGAGGTGGAATCTCAATACCTCGTCTTTCTATTTTCTTACACTGCTCATCATCCTATGAAGGCTCATTCTTCTTCCTAGAAGAATTCTGTAATACTAGTGGCATAAACACTTGGTGGTCAGAAGCTTGTCTTCCTTCAACGGATTTGGAACTTTCTCCAATTTCCATTTGCTCACTAGTGTAACCCAAACTTGCAAATCAAGGCCGATCCTCTACCTGTATTGGGTTAGCAATACCTTGGCCATTCTTACCAAGGCCTCTTCCATCAAATCCCATTTTAAATAACAATTTAGATCCAATGCCCTTAGTGTGTTGTTCAAAATTACCAAAAGCAATATCTAAAACCAAAGGGAAGGAAGTACTATATGGTGACTTACTTATAGTGCATTCATCCGTCATGGTTTTTGCATATGATGTGGAAGGAAAATCCTTCATTTGTACACCATTATGTATTTTTGCCAAGAGCTCCTCCTTGGCCTGCAAATCAAATTTCAATCTGACAATCTCCTCTTCCAAGGAGTAAAATTTTGATCTCAGGAAAGAGTTCTCTTCTTGGATCTAGCGATTACATGCCTCAAGCTCATCGAGCTTCTCTTGCTTTGACAACTTGCCCATAGTTCATCGGTTCCTATATTCCACACACACAATCGAACCAACTGCAATATTTTCCAAGCCAAAGAGCTAAGTACATACAAACAATACCGTTAAATCCCATTGATCAACCGACTCGATACCAAAACATGATCCGTAAACTAACATTGACCCCATGTATAAATAGTTTATCAAATAGATCCTTTAAAAATAATCATTTTCCCCAAATTTAATAAATAGGAATTTGATTAAATAACTAAATCTAAATGTTTGCAAATTGAATTGAATTTGAATTTGTACCATTGTAAACTCATCCAAATCCCTTATTCGTTTAAACCATTCAATCAAAAATATACCCAATTTCTCATAAATGTCAAGAATGATTAAAATGCATTCAAAATGACTAACTATTGAATCATTGCACGAAAAAAATCGAATGCAAAATATAACCATGACAACAAAATTGATAATAGAGTTCACTAGTTGAACGGGCTATGTCCCTGGGATTGCTAAAACACAATCAAATCCATTAAAAATCAAATTTGCAAGTACAATTAAATCTTACAAATGTTAATGGACTATGTCACCTGCAAAAACGTGCTTATCAGACCTTCGAAGGTGTAGTGCCCACATTTTACGCACCCAAATACAACAGAAAAATACCAGGATAATTTTTTTGACTTACATTGCTCACGACACACAACACAGTAAGGGCTCCAAGTACAAAACTCGACACACATGCGACAATCACATAAGTCATCGACTCACATAGACACATGCAGGCGACATCGACATGTCGATACCACACTCTTCCCAACGAACGAATACTAGGAAAGACTCAACCACAAGAAACGTGTCTAAAGGAACGGCGAACCCACGACATATCATTACTTTAACTATATTTTTGGTTAAAGTTAACATTCCAAGGACATTTTGAGCAAGGATAAATTTCCTCGTTTGTCCACCTAAATTTTCTTAAGTTTTGTTCCGCGGTTAAAAGCAAACAATTCCACCTTCTCAAGTTGGCTTCTTATACTTTATATAAATTTCCATAACTGACATACATATTTGGCATAAATCAAATTGCATACAAAGTACTTAATTATCCTATTATTATGCAAAAATATTCTTCTCCAACGTTTATTTGATGCCTACAGTTTTACCCTTACAACTCAAACGAAAGTGACTTGATGCCCAAAATGCAATCAAAGGATTTGACGGAGATATTAGATACAGGGCAACCTTGCACCAAAATGATTCTCGATTCACACTGAATTTATTTCTCTACCATTGTTATTATAATTTGAAACTTATTGAATTCCAACAAGATTTATATATATCTATATATACATATCTTTTGTTTTCTCATAGTTTGGTAGCACCAAGGTGACTCATATTCTTTGAAACATTTGATTATGTTTAATTAAGTTTTAAGGACTTCATGAGTGACCTCCATCCTAATCTTAAATCTCGTTCTCATCTTAGGATATGCTTATACATCGCACTATGGTCTCGTTCATAGCATTGTTGTGAAATCAGGAGTTACATAAGTATTTGACTACCATCTTGAAGAGGTATAAGGTCGGAAGAATTGTAAACCATACACGAACCACAAGTGACACCTCCTAATCAGCTGAGGTTTGGTTTCTTCCATTATGCACTCAATGATCTACGCCTCATCTATATATAGAGTTTAAGGTAGGTGTACAAAATTATACTAAACCCCATTCAAGGACATACCAAGGTGTTATTTTGATAGAATCCAGGGTTGCACCGCTTAGTCGTTCCTTCGAACAAGGACTCATAAGGTGACTTCTAAGGCGGCCTTCAACACTCAGCCTGGTGTTGGACCTGAAGAGAGGACATTCTTCTCGCGAATGCCAAATCTAGAAGGAAAACGCATACTCCAGATAGGTTGGACCATGACATTCCTAAATATGGGTTCGCGACAATGTCGCTAGACATAAAGACTATGACGGTAAACTCCAACGAGGGGTTTTATTTACCTAACCTATGAGGTCTCATCAGGTGCAAAGTTTAAGGTCGTTCTTTGGTTTTAATTTTCTTATATGGTAGGAAAGGATCACACATACAGGCGAGTCATGCACGAATATTTTATTAGGGTTGAGTGTTCCCGTTAAAACTCTTTAATGTGTCTGCAATGTAAGAAGGTAGCCCAATAATTAATTTAATCATTTATTGAATACTGAGAAGGTACCACAATATCTTAACTTCAATTTCAAAATTGTTTTATATAAATCAAACCCCTTTTTTTTATACACAACTAAAATCAAATTGAACTGGTGATTAGAGGCACATTTCCTAAGTATCCCTAAAACTGGCATGTCATACATATTAACAAATTTCATTTATAACTTTTCAATAACAAGAGACTACGATACACAGTCATTCATTTTACAATGACCTATAAAAATTACAATAATAATAATTAAATTACACATCGCCCTTTGCGTCGTCATTCATCCATCCTGCAAAACCCACGTGAGCATGATATCAGCGATAAATCGCTGGCATGGCATCCACCCTAAAACAATCATAATTATCATTTTTCAGTTCCCATTTACATCTGACAATAACTACAATATGCAATCGAAATAAAAATAAAACCTAGAAACATGTAATCATTGCATTTCATTTTTTTTTTAAATTTTATTTTATAAACTCAGAAGAGAGAGAGAGAAAGAGAAAGGAAGAGAGAGAAAATATCATTTTGTCTAAAGTTCCAATACACCCAACGAGTTTCATTCTAGTGTTTTAAATAGTTATTTACGTGTGATGAAAGTTTCCAAAGGGGATTTGGCAACCCTACGAGGGTCTCAACTTTCTACTTTTACATTCTCTCACTAATTACAAAAACATTCACAACGGGCTCGGAGGCTAAGAAACTGCTTCCAAAAGTTACCTTCCAATGAGAACGCCCTCCACGATCAACTTGCTACGTGTTCCCGGATATACCAAGAGTTCATAGCAACTGACGGAATTGAAAAAGAGCGCACGGTTTGCGTTTGGCAGCTAGTTTTCCGGGACCTCTGGTCATAGTTCACCCAGTTGTAAAGAGACAAAAGTTAGCTCGAATGGCCCAGAAACCATGTCCCAAACGACGTTCGACGGATGCGCACACAACGAGACTCTTCCTAGTAGTTCCCCTATATAAGGAGAATTCGTCAGAGTCGACGGAAAGGAGAACTAGAAAACCATGTTCAAACGGCGACAAGCTTTCTGGAGCGACAAGACAAAAATGGACCAGTTTGACCTCGTCAAACTGCGATCGGAGGCCTGCAAAATGGCTTCGCCAAACTATCCCGAAAAGTTCTCTTTCCTATACTGAATGTCCCATGCATTTATCTAGTATAATCGCTAGAGGTTTGTGAAGACGGGAAGTGATTTCTCTTTCCAGTTTTCAAATGGCGATCCAAAACGAAAGCCAACTTTCTAGTTTTAACGACTTTCTACTGTTGTAAACCAGTGTTGCAGGGCTCCTATAAGGGCATCAAAAGGATGTCACATGATCGTTTCGGGTCAAACCAAAAATCAAGGCGACTCCTCGTATACCAAGGTACCCGAATGAAACTTCACATCTCGTTTCCAGAGTTGCGAAGGGTACTTAGCGAGTCTCTAAAAATAGCAAAATTTAACTATTTTAAGTAGGAAGAAGGTCATCTTAATCAATGGAGAGTCAAATTTGTCTGGTCGATAAAACGATATTGAATAGGTTAGAAGAGTAAGAGTTTTCTAGGTCATCTCGAAGCGAGGGTGATAGTTCGTGGTTTAAAGTAGGCGAGTTATAATGGCTTCGAGAGTTGCGACACAACACTTTATTGTTTTGAAAGAGTTGAAGAGACATTTAACTGTATTTAAAAATCCTAATAATTTAAATTTCTATCTAGTTGCAAAAGAGAACTAAAACACGAGAATTATGAGAGGTAAGGGAAGAAGGACCATGCCTGGAAAACGAAGCCGGTCGAAACCGCAGGCTTGGGTACAGTCTCGTGCTTGGGCACTTCGTCAACCAGATCACGAGCATCAACAGCTCCACCATTTGACATACACGTCTATCAAGGAAGTTGCATTGTAAACAAAACATCTTGTTTTCTATGCCTTGATGGTTTTCCATGGTCAATTCTAAAGCTCTTATTTTTGCACATGCGGGGAGGAAGCTGACAAAGGTTGCTGAGTTTGGCTTTACCTCTGCCAATTGCATTTGCTTGAAAATCTCCATGGCCCTTTCAAGAAGCCCATTCTGTGAGCATCCTACAATGAATGCATTCCATGAGACCACGTCCCTCTCAGGCATTGTATTGGAAAGGCGAAAACCTCATCAAGAAGGCCATTTTGTGCATACCCTACAAATCATTGCAGTCCACGAGAATGCCTCTCGTTGAATCATTTTGTCAAACAGTTCGTGTGCCTTTTTAACAGACCCGTTTTTTGCATGCCTGCTATCATAGCAGTCTAGGAAGCCGCACATCTTTCAGGTATTTTGTCAAACAGTTCACCCGCCTTTTAACAAAACCAATTTGTGCATACGCTGCCATCATGGCATCCCATGAAATAACATTTCTTTGAGGCATTCTATCAAACAGATTAGGCGCCTTGAAAACACTTCCACAAAAATCAGATTCTTTTGTTTATACCCTGCTCCAAAGTGCCACGTATGTACAGTGGAGACTTGTTTGTTGCAAGGTGAAACAATGTGACTGTCTCTAGAGGAAATCATGACTCTGTCTGTTGCCAAAGAAAGAATGCACTCCAAGATAAGTTGTTTAGATCCTTCATTTGGTCAACAGTGAAGTGGCGCCTCCAAGAAATTGTAACAGCAACATCTGGCACAGTCCCTTTGTTTTTTTTTTGTTTGCAGGAGCCCACACAGGTGGCACGGCTGGGAGTTTTGCTGGCGACGTGGCGACTACACAGACCCCAAAAATCCTCCATTTTGTCCTGATGCGCGTCCATACTCTGTCCCCGAGCTTTAGGTGCCTGCAACAACATCTGGCCGACCTCCTCTCTCCAAAGCTCGTTTTTCCCACGCAGGGGGGTGTGAGTGCGGCCTGGGCGAGTGCTTTGGACATTTGTGGAGTTTAGATTTGCGTGAATCAAGCATTTGCATGAAAGTTTCCATGGTTGTTTCAACAAACTCATTTGTTTTTGCACAGAACCTGCGCCCCAAGCCAGCCGCCCAACACATTACAGGCTTGCATTTTGTAAAAACGTGGAAGGGGGTTTTGCCCTAATCTGCCCCCACAAACACGGGTTTTTTTAAATTTTAGTTCATTTATTTTATTTTTATTAGTATTTTATTGTTTATTTATTTATTTTTATTTTTTTAAAATGGAGGCATTACGAGAGGACTCTAAACTCAATTAGTAATGTCCTCCACCTTCTTGTAGCACTTGCACAATCAATTTCCCCATGTCCTATGTCAAAATCGGTGAAAAATTCTTTCAAAACAAAGTAAAAAAACACAATCGAGAAAATAAAAAGCTCATGTTGATCGTGAAATTTTGAACACCTTTCCAGCCTACGCCAAACTCTTGAAAATGCCTTCAAATGGGCTAAAAATGGACAAACTTGCAATTTGCCCCTTAGCCACCATTACAGTTGAACCAAATACCTGTTTAGATAACAAAATGCCCTTTTACAACTACTTACAACTCGTAGTTGGATTGGGTTGGCGCTTAATATTTTGCTTGAGGGTTGGCTATTTGAATCCCATTGGAGCGACTTTGTTTGGAAGGATGTTGGGATCAAATCCCGCATCTGTAGGGCGTCACGGTCTAAGGGCTTAAAATAGCCGGCAAAGTATGTTTGTTATAACCATGGCTATGGCCGCGTCCGCACAATTTTTGCAAAGTTGGGAATAACTACCCCGTCATGACTTAGTTGGTTGGTGAGTTGTAGTTTGTTAGCGGCTCTCGGCCACGCTAGTAATCTTGAGTTGGGGTGATGAGTCCCCGTGAGTTAAGAGTGTGGTTAAAATGACTCGGTTGTCGAGTTAGCGAGATATGTATCTGTTATCACCGAATCACAAGACCCCGAAGATATACTTGAACTCACGGTGTGATTGGATAACATGGGTACTATCTCCAAGTTGTGGGACTTGCTACTTGAGATAGACCTCCGAGAAAGTCGGTTCTTGCTCCTAAACTACACCCACAATCTACTCTAATGCGGGATAAGCTAACTGTTCTAATTTAAATTTCCAAGGGGACCAGGGAGAGAGAATGCATAAAATGAAAGCCTACACTAAAGTGGTGATACACCGGAAAAGAGGGTGTGAGAGTAGTCTCCAAATGTGTGAAATACAGAGGCAAAGTGCACACTAGAAGAGGTGATGACAGTTCTCCATAATCTAGCAAAATGCATTCACAACAATATTCCAAGCATACACAATGATAATGAATCCTGCAAGAACATAATAATAGACACAATATTCTTGTAGAAAGATTAAAGGGGCAAGAAGAATGCAAGAAAACACAGCAGGGGAAGATACATCCACAAACTGATATTTTATTGCTTCATGATATGCACAGTTCAATCTATTACAAGATAAGGGCCTGGATCACCAAGCAAGGAGTCCACTACAAGGGCTGCAACACACCGGCTTCACAAAGCAATTTTGGCGAGTTTTGCTACCCAAAAACTCTCTCTTTTACAATGAGCCCAACACTCCAATTTATAGAAAAATGAGAAGGAAAAGAGAAGGGAAAATGGAAATCCCGAAATCTGTCCTTCAACCACCTGTAAGAGGTATTAAATGGAGTGAAATGATTGTACATTACTTGCAAAAGGCTCCCCATACTGTCCCATGTGCTGCAACAGAGAAAGAATGATGACCATGCCTCTTAATTGCACTCTCAACTACCAAATAAAACACTGTTATGAACCTGGCCACGTTTTCTCAAAAATCTCAATTAATTTCTCATCAAATCCTAAATTTATTGATTTCTGTGCATTGGGCTCGGAGCCATGATTCCAACGGTACCAATCTTGTGTGATTTCGTTGAGAAATGCAAAAGTTATGGCCTTCTGAGTGCAGGCAGCTATTTTGGGTCTGGCAGGCGTTTTCTGTCATTTGTCGGGAATGAGCATTAACTGACTAGAGCCGAACACGTTTCCTTCATTTAAACATATCTACCCTCATCAAAATTAAGAAATCCAGTTTTTGTGGCGTAGAGGACGTCGTGCTCGTTCCAGAAAGTCCAATTTTGTGAAAATCGGAGCTCGGAGTCAAAAGTTATGGCCGTTTGAAGTTTTAGGGCACAAAACAGGCGAAACTGCGTTTTGAAGATCTTTCCCGCTCTGCCACCTGGATGACACGTGGCACGCGTTGATTGGATGCGTAATTCTCTCTCTTTCCCTGCTCCATATTCCTTGCTCCATAGGACACGTGTCCTCTTCTGATTGGCTCGGGATGACCCCTCAAAAATCGCCCTTTGACTTTTGGACCTTTTCCCCTGTGACACGTGGCGTGCTTTGATTGGCTTGCGGGTCTGCCGGCTTTTCGCGCCCTTCACGTCCTTCTGTCCCGGATGTCCCAAACCGTTTGGGACATAAACTCTCGATCCGCCCGAAATGGGCTTCCTTGTTCCTCATTCGGCCGGTGACACGTGTCGCATTTCCATTCACTTTTAGCTTTTTCGGCTATTCGCGTCCCTCGCGTCCTGCGGCCGGATGTCCCGGACACGAAAGACCTCCATTCGGCCAAACCGGCCGGTTCGCGTCCTCTCACCCCGGATGTCCCAAACGCTCCCGGACTGTCTGGGACAAATTTTTCCGATTCGCCCGATTCGGCCGGTTCGCGTACTCTTGTCCCGCTTGTCCGTATGCGAAAGTTCTCATTTCGGCCGATCCGGCCGGTTCGCGTCCTTCGCGTACCTTCGGCCCAACTGTTCCGGGATGCCTTAAGTCTTTTCGGCCGACTTGCGCCCTCCGCGTACTAATTGCCCATGTCCCAGCATCGCTTGTTTGATAGTTAGTCATTTTTTCACTTTTCGGCCGGTTGGATTTCCGCGTCCCACGCGTCCCGACGTCCCACTTGTCCCAAATGCTGCGTGAGACCGCTGGCGGCCTTTGGTCGGTTCGCCCCTAACGTCCCAACTTTCCCTCTTGCTTGGACTTGGGACTTAGCCGTTTTTCACGATTTTTTCTGGCCTCCAAGATTTGATACGATGAACCTTAGCTCAACCCGAATGAGTACGACTCGAGCCCTTTAGACCGAAATCCCTCAAAACAGTCCTGCTGAACCGCATTTTTGCATTTCTTCCATTTTATCAACTTTGTTGGGATTCCTTCGATGCATGTTATCAAAATTTACCCAGGGGTGAATTTTAGATAACAATATCTTGCCCAATTTGGAATATATGTGGGATTGGCGGTTGCATTGTGATGGCAGACCACATGGTGGCTCGAGGATCCACTACTTGAACCTCTTAATAATCTCTAAATCACTTGAATCTCATATCCTACCACGTGTCAAAGACAAGAAGACATAAAATAATATGGCATAAACTATAGTGTAATTGGAAAAATTAAAATCACACTAATATACCACGGCGGTCGAGTCCCCTTTGAAACAAGAGTGGACCTCACTATTGAAACCTATTTTTAACCTTGAACTTTGACCAGGTAGTATTGGGAGCATATAGTATCCGAATCATGTGTTCCAATTGGCATTGGAAAGATATCAGAGTGCTCTTCCGTATTGTATTGGTTTAGGGAGAATTAGGGAACTTCTGACCACCCAAAATGTCTTCGAATCACTCAAAAACTTACAAATAATAACGGATCTTAAACTTACAAAATGGTGCTTAATAGACCTTTGAAAGACTCGATATCCTCACCTTACAATGTCCTCACCTTCATGTAAGAATGCACAATCCATTTCCCCATGTTCTACGTCAAAAGTGGCTAAAAATTCTTCATACCGATGTCAAATTAACACCGATCGGGAAAATACAAGGTTTAGGAAGAGCATCTGGAAATTTTGAACAACTCTCCAATTCAGTAGGAAGCCTAAAAATGCCACCTAGAGGGCCAAAATTGACCATCTTTACAAACTTCCATTAATTCACTATACACATCACCGGCTTCCTCTACTTTAAATATTAGCAAGCCCATATATAACACTTATAAAGACATGATGCATTGGTTGGGTGCCTTATCTTTTTAGCCTAGGTCACGGGTTGAATCCCCCTTAAGCGCTTTGACTCATATATGGCACATTGACTGCTAAATTAGTCCCACATGGAGCGTATTTGGTGGGAATTATGGTTTAAATAGAGAGCGCCGACATGTATGCATTGGCCATTGGGCCACTTTTTTAGCCAAGTGTGGTGCACATGGGTTGATTTGGAATGTGCATATGCTAATGTATGGATTTGCTTTAAGCTAGCATGTGGAGTGTTTACACTGCAACATGGCAATGTAGATAATGCACATATTGGTAATGTTGTATTATATCAAATGTGAAAATTTAATCACACATTCATGGTGGGTGAGAAATATGACATATAAATTATAATATGTCTCCAAGCTAATATGAAGAAAAGGAGGCAAAGGCATCCCACCTCAAAAATAGTATGCCGAACTTGGCTGAGGGCCCCCAATCAATAGATAGCGGGGCCTATTTGTTCGAAGACCGGAGGATAAAATAAACTCCCCAAAACTTATTTTGCTCTGTTTTTCCACTTGTCGCATGTTGATTAGTCCACTTGGCAAACTTGCACGAGTCCACGTCAGCTTAGACCTACTTGTTTAATTTTTATCAATTGGGCCAAAATTTCAGCATGCGATAACTTTTGCATATGATCTCCGTTTTCCACATTTCACATATCGTTGGAAAGCTCGCGATGGGCATGTCGTACTTTAATGGCTTAGGGAGAATTAGGGAGCTTCTTACCACCTGAATGTCCTCCGGATCATATTTACTGTTTTAGCACCTTTGGGTCATTGATTCTTTCTAAAATATAATACACAATCCATATGGTCATACCAATGTTGTATATTTAACATACATAATTTAATGTGACAACATATTGGAAGCTCATCAAAATTGAAGAACCACAAAATCAAGAAAAAAAGATGAAAATTCTGTTCAAGCCCCCACATGTAGTGTACAATACATGCAAAGTCCAATTCCATGTATTTAAGGAACTATGGCAAAACAAATTAGAGTACTAGGAAGGGATACATTCAAGGGACATGTCCATATTAAACATTTATTTTGTAACCTAGTTGTTGTCGAGAATGAACATATGCATCGAGTCAATTTTATTGAGCATGACAAACCCCTAACTAAAAAGTTGAAGGTTAACAAAGGTAAAGGATTGCATGACTTAAGTGAAGATAGCAATAAAAATGGCATGCACACCGAAGTAGCTAGAAAAAAGGGAAAAGTGATGTATACACTAGACCTTTCACCGATTAAGAAGTAAAATAGTCAAATTTAAAAGTGATGCTTAACATGTTGAGATCGGTATTAAGCTTACTTCGAACCCACAACCTCCTTGTTATTAGCATCTGTTTTTATTGGATATATTCAAAAAACATTAAATCTGTGATTTGATTGCTAACGCGTGGGTCCCACCCATGCATGAACATGCATATTTGTATGGTACCTCTTATGGGTCTTTTGATGTATAATGGTGCATTATGTGGGTAGAATGTGTCTTTTGATGTATAATGGTGCATTCTATGGGGAGAATAGTCTCCGGCACAAATTGCACTTCAAAATTGGAAAGAATCTGAAAGAGGCAAACTAAAGCCCAATTCTTTTAAATAATTAGATAGAAACATAAAATTTTGAAATGTTATTCGAGGAAAATTTCTAATTACTATAAATTCAATGAGATTTGTCACAGCAGGTGATTTTGATGTAAAACATTCTCCAACCCCTCCACGAGTTTCGTTTGGGACATTGCGGCTAATATTCAGTTCAACACTCACAACCGAGCAAGATACTAAGTTGCAAGTAACTACACACATTTTGTACGCTAGATAACAAAAATGTAAGTAGTAGTACCATGCTGTGAAAATCTTGATTATAACCCCTAACAAGTTGTCCGCAACATGCAGTTACCGGATTAAACAAATAATTTAGGCCTATGTTCATATGTAAATTAAATAAATAAGAAAAGAAATACGAGCAAGAGAAGAACTATTTTGTAATTTTGTACATTCTAGCCGAATGATGGATCACTCGTGAGACAGTATAAGGACTAAATATTCAAGCAACAGAACAAACTAGGATTGAAAACGAGGAACACTTCCTTCTGAGATGCCTTCTCCACAATAAAGCTTCAAAATACAAGATATGGAAAAACATCTTATGCACTAGTAGATATGTATGCGAAATGTGGAAGTGTACAAAAGGCACGTTAATTCTCTAAAAATGCCTAAAAAGATGTCTTTTGAGGACTGCAATGATTGCAAGATGTGTATAAAATGGATTTTGTAACCTGGATACGCTCAAACACTTTGAAATAATGAAGCTAGAACATACACTGATCAGGCAAGTTATGTTTGTGTTTTATTAGCATGTAGTTGTGCAAGTTTGGTAGCATGGTGCCTATCCATCATGCGGGTTTGCAATCAATGCTGTGAACCTGCAAAAAAATTTGACCATCCTATTCAGCGTCGAATTTATGACCTTCATGTACCAATCTACATGTCCCACCATCATGTCGTACATTCATTTTTTATGGAATATAATGCATGTTCTTTTTAACTAAACATTAATAGTAGTTTGACGGAAAGGTAACAACACATTACATTACCGTTTACGGTAATGTAATGTGTTGTTACCTTTTCCATCAAAACTAATGATGACATAATGGGAAATAATTTTTTCCCGAGTAACATAAACTTGTGCGAATGTGTGTGAGGGATAGGCTCTTGTTTGATAGATGACGACTATAAATAATTCAATGGCATGAGTGACTCTTAATGCACTACACCTACACTCAATTATTATGCGTGCATTGTAGATATTCTCGGTTTTGTTGGCTATACTAAGGAAACTCTGAACTTTATCATAAAAATTCCAATCAAACTGTGGTGGTTATTGGATGTGTTTACTTGGTGATTGTAAAGAACATAATAATATCGGGTTACAATTATTTACAAGTAGTTACAACAACTCTTATTTTCAAGATAGATCCTCAAAATGCTACAACAAATGGTAATCTATCAAATATCATGCAAAAGCGGGAAGGTGGTGCATGAGATTTAAACATTAAGAATACTTGATGAAAGCTAGAAGAAATAAAAAGATACACAAATGTAGTTGGATTAAAAGCCATAGAATGGTACATTCTTTTTGTGTAGGAGGTCGATCACCACCACAAACAAACGAGATAAAAGAGATCTTGCAAATATGGAGAAATTATCTTGGGAAATGAAGGTAGCCGAATATTTTCCATACTTGAAAACATGTACTAAGTGATGTGGATAAGGAAAAATAATTATTCTCTCCACCATCCCGAGATGGTGGAAACTGCATATAGATTGTTACATATTCCTTAAACAACTATTACACTACTACACAATGTGAAAGTAGTTCCACAATTTAGGTCATGTTTGTGTTAGAAATATCCTTTTTAGGTGTTTTTGATGTGTTTCTTGCATCGATTTGTGTGGTGTAAAAGTGATCTAAAATCAACGCGACTAGACAATTTTAATTGCGTATTTGTGTCTATTTTGTACCACACAAAATTGATGCAAGATCTACAATATTAAAAACATAGGGTCTTTGCAAAGATGACAAAAAAGCCGTTTGATAAATGTTGGGGAGAAAATTTGTTAGGTGGACAAATTAATGGATATCCGCCAATGCTCTAGGAATCTAAGTCCCTCTACTTGAATGGTACAACTCCATATTATTATGTGCGTGTGAAATCGAACTCTGTGGTGGCGTTACGACCAGGGGATCAAACAGGGACACTCCATTGAACTGCGGAAGAGGAATTTGTATGAGAGAGTAGGAAAGGGTGTGGGGAAAAAGAGATAGGGGGATCAATACTGTAGGTCGAAAATAAAATTCCTACAACTATTAACTAGAATACTTCAACACACATAAATTTAGAAGAAAAACAATTTTGCAAATGGTAACATGACAAGTAAAGATAAATAACAAAAAGTTTCAAGAACCTCCTTATCAAAAAAGGCAACAAACTCCTTCCTTCTTCATTGATGCTTTAGCAAAATTGTACATGGTGAGAAAGAGAAGAACATAAAGATGTGAAAAAGAGGAAATGCTATCTTTTTGCTTCTTTACAAGTGGTAATCTCTCACGAGCACACAAAATTGACAACCCTTTGGAATGAGGGTGCCATTACAATTTATAGAACTAGAGGAGACTCTTTGCCTACCCCCACATGACCTTTCATATGTCTCACACAACTTGTGATTTTTGTATTCTTAGGATAGAATTAAGTCCCCTTTTATGAATTAAGGGTGACTTATTACATTATAAACATAAAGTCACTTTTAAATAAACCGACATAATGAAAAAATGCAACCCCAATAAAAAATAGAAAATAAAGGAGAGAGAAAATGGGGGAAGAGAAGAGAGAGAAAAGAGAGAGAGAGAGAGCTAAGCTGATGAAGAAGATGCCTGACTGATCTCTCGCCGAGCTCCACTAGGGAAATTTCAACTCCTTTGAACTCCTTATTGAACCAGGCTGCTGCATATGCAACCTTATCCACATGAGGGATGTGCACACAACTCAAGGACTCCGTCTAATCATTTGAGACATCATTGATGTTCCTACATTTCGCGAACCACAAATGATGTTTTTCTGCAATGAATGAAATGGTGGCTCGGATCCTGATAGAGACTCCAAGGTATTTTTGTTAAAGGAAAGTGGGTCCCCAACCTCTTTCTTGATATACTACTCAAATGGTCCAAACAACTCATGTGTGGTAGTGTTTTCTTTGATAATAGGCTCCCGGTTTCTGAATTTTGTTGTTGACATTATGTTACATCTTGTAGGCCCGTTCCTCGTTTGAGTCCAACTCACTAATATCTCAATTTATCATTTCATATATGGTCAAAAGAGTCCTCGCCCACACACATGAAATGTCCTTAGATGGAGCACTGAATATTTTCTACTTATCAATACTTGAGAATGAGTATCTCCCATTTCTACTACCAAGGGATCAATCGGGTCCCAATGATATTTTTCTTTTTCTAATCCTTCCCTGATCATCCAGTCCTTGTTCTGTAGTTGTGCACATATATCGAATAGTTATATTTCTTCTGAAGTAGTGTTTTTCTTTTTCAATGATCGAACTTGTCCATTTTTGTTGTATCATCCTTACTACATTGAATTCTGCATCCTTCAAATGGAATCCAAATTGATACTACTTATTAGAGTAGTTTTTTCAGTTAGGATTGATGAAGCATTCGTCCACGAGGTGTTGCATGTATGAGGAGAGTGTTTGTACTTGATCCTCCAACTAATTGATCTTCTCTTTGTATTCTTTATTCCTCATAAGGAAGCGAGTGGAAGAATCCTTGAACATGTGCTCATTCCCTCGTGAGTGGTTTGGGACCAAGACAATGATGCTCATTTTGTAGTCATCGAGTGTCATCTCTTCTACTAGCTTGATCACCTTTGATTTGACCACTTATATATACTGATTACCTATAGAACCACTAAAAAAGCGAGAGGTTTCTTGAGTGAATTACTTTTTATATTCTTTGGCCAATGATGTTATCGCTAAAAATTAGGGACCGTAACTTGTTGGGCCAGTACGAGCCTCTTTTGTAATTTTTTCCCTCATCCAAGGAACATCTCATCTGTCTCGGGCTATGAAAATGACATGTTTACCCTCTCTTGTTTAGTTGGAGGAGGTACATCATGTGCGGGAGGGGAAAAGCGGCAGTAGGAAGTGGAACATTCTGGGGCTATTCGGAGCTGAAATGTATTGAATCATTCTCTTGAACTTGTGCTTCTACTACGGGGTCTTCTCGTTTTCCAATTATATTGGGTGATCTCTCATAATAGGGGGCTTCCAACTCCACAACCTTGCACTTTGAACTTCCTTTGGAGTGGCCTAAACTCAAAGTTACTTCCACGAACCTTGATGAATAGTTATGTGGTACCTGTCTCGAAGGGCGGGGAAACTTCTTGATGCAAGGATGGTGACCTTATTCTTCTTGAACCATTCTCTCATTCTTTTGATCACAACCTCTATCCGCTCAGCTATGTCTCCCAACTCCGAATACTCCAATTCACCGGTGGCAAAGGAGAAGCCTTCATTTCTTTGTACTCTGGATCATATAGCTCTGTACCATCATCTTGAATACCTTATTCATACCAATGGAACATGTACTTCTTCATTTCTTTGATGGTCATCCTCATGTAGTCTCTTTCTCTGACATTGAATTCATCTACACAATTTACCCAATAATCTTCAACCTGTGGGACATGATGTAACTCGAGAGATGGAAAGTGTCTGGATCAACTCAGATGTCAAAATCTACCCTTGGAGTGTATGAATGCAAGCTCGGGGGTGCAAGGTTGCTTCAAGTGCGATGCATCGTTGATAATTTTATGCAGTGAAGATTCCCGGTGAGATGGAGAAGAAATAATCTTATTTTTTCGGGTTTTGAGCTTATTGTGCACATGCACAAGTTTTTTTCATAGCTCATATAGTACTAACCTATCACCAAGGTACCAAGGTAGTCTTAGTGGGGCATGGTCATAACCAGAAACTTGAATATATGAAAAAGTGGAAAATTGGATGAAGAATGAGCCATATCTCTTGATCAAAGAAGCCGCTTATGCCAATATCCTAGAGTGAAGGTTTCCCTCAGGTATCCTGATGATGAATATAGTGAAGGTATCATTCACTTGGGTGAAGTGCTGATTTCTCTCCTTCAACACCAACTGCGGATATCTCTCAAATGCTTGGTGTGTTGGGAGAGATGTTTTTTGCAAGTGATAGTTCCTTTAACGACCTCGATCTTGCATGAGAGCATACACCGGATAAGAAGTCATGGAGAACTTCTTTGAGACTGGACATGAAGCAATTGGCGGTGTAAGTTATCACTTATAATTTGGCCCCAATCAATCTTTTGCTTCCCTTTAATGATTTTCAATATGAACAATGTCATCCAATAATGAAATTATCTTGTATTATCTTCTTAGATCACCATCACCTAATTAGAATCTCTTAGTGATTACATATGAAAATCCTTCTTGGAATTCACTTCGTGTGAGATACTTTGAAACTCGAGAGGGATTTCTTCTCGAATTCCACCATGATATTAACGTAAGAAATTTCAGGTAAGAATCATTTTTGTTCCATTCATTCACCGCCACTTCCTTCAAGATGACAAACATGTTACTCCAAGTAGGGATTTTCATGGAATAGGAAATGGCCTTAGGAGAAATCATTGCCATAATTGAGCCATCATCCGCTTGAATAGTTCTTGTCTCAGGTTTATAGTGGTGAGAACACGCCAATACCAACTCAATTCTTCGCACCGATATTGGGTGACTACCCGTTGTGTACAATCCACTCAAGAACACCTTGTCTTCAATTGGTTCCCTTGGGATGGCGAGCATGCGTACTTTGAGATTGTCGAGGTCCATGTGGGTGACATCGTTGTCCCCACTTCTGCATACTTAGAGGAAAGAGCATTAACTAGTTTGACACCTGTGAATTTGAATTTCATGACATGCGAGAAACTTCCTATACCTAAAAGGGGATTTTTTTTTTTAGAAAATGGAAAATTTATGCCCTTTTTGATTTTGATCACTCCCTTTGTCCTTCCGATACTCCTGTGCACACTCCCTTTTACTCAAACTTTTCTCTGTGAAGACTTACTAAAAAAGTAAGTGCCCACATAGGAGGCTTACTATTTTTAGAAATTGGATTTCTGGACCTCGAATTTTGGCAATTTTTTTTTATGATATGGGTTTTTTTTTCTTTGTTACACCTATGAGGTTTTGGCTCAACCTGATCTCTGTAATAAAAATTAAATTTTAAAATTTTGGTGCGGGGAAACTGGGGTTTGTTAGCTGCAAAAATTCCTTCTTGTGCATGTGAAATCCATCATCTGGGTTTTATGGCCTTTAAAAATGTGAAAGGAAGCAAAAATATTGTGTCGATCTATGTCCTAGTTATTTAGATATGTGATTTTTTAGTTTTCATGTGCATGTCTTCATTTTGGAACGAAAATGGAGCCTGGAGCATGGATTTTTGAGTATTTATTTACAAAAACATGGTTATGAGATCATGGAGATATGATGAAGTGAATGAGAGAAAGGAAAATGGAGGAGGAACCTAGAAAAATTTCTCTAGAGTTTTAGGTGCAAATGGAGGAATGTGGGGAATGAGAGAAAAATAGTGAAGTGTTGTTTATATAATTGTTGGAAACCTTGAATGGGGGGGTGAATTTTTTTGTACCTATTGTCACATTTGAAAGGGAAAATATGGGCACAAAAATGCATCTTATCCCTAGGGTGACATTTTTTGTTCATGTGTTGGTGGAGAGAATTGAAGGAGGGGGTGAAAAACAAACACTTGGGAGTCATCTCTTGGTCACATGGAGAACTTGGGGAAATAAGGAGGGGGGAATTTTTTTTTGTCCCTCTTATCCCATTGGAAAGAGACAATGGGGACAAAAAATGTGCCTTAGCCCCAATGTGCTATTTGTCACACATGCAGGAGTAGGTGAGGGAGCTAGTCAAACAGTCAAAGGGGCTATATGGAGTCATTGGGGTCACATGGAGTGACCATGAAGCCTAAGGGGGAGGGGTACAATTTTTGTCCTTGTTTTCCCATTAGAAAGGGACAATGGGGGCACAAAATTGTGCCTTAGCCTCATGTTTCCACATGGCACCCAAGAAATTTGGCTAAGTATTGAACATGTACCTTGGGCGACAACTTGAAATAGACATAACTTGAGCTCCCGGATAATGTTTTCCACACTTATTTATATGAAATTGATTGAAAATGAAATTTTAAGAAGGATGAGATGGGTATCATATATTTATTTTTATCTAAAACCCTCAAAAATCTCAATTTTCTTGGGATCACCCAATGTGCCCAAAAAGAATGAGTTTCCTAGAAAAATACATGGGGTTTAGGATGAATATGATTTTACCACCATGTAGGGGAATGAAAATTATTTCCATTTATATATATTTTGGCTCATAACTCATTCTGAAGCTCCCAGAATCACCTCTTGAAGTTCATGTGCTCTTTCATGATGCAAGCTCCTTCGGCCTCAAAACCCGCTTTTGATGAATCTGCTCCCAGTCTTCAAATATTTCTAGAATGTTCTGAATCAGTTACAAAATTATCATGGCTCATGAATACACTTCCTTGGTGAATTTGGGCCTTTGACACAACTCCAAAGGTTATGCACTTGTCTTAAAAGGTGATGATAGCCCTTCCTAAGCTTGTTTGAAAATCCAATTTTAGAGATATCACTACCAAAGTAATTGAATAATATTTTTATTCCTAAATCACCTATAGGGAAGGATGACACAAACATATAAACCATTGGAAGTGCAAGATAGGAATGATACGGGGAATAAGGCTGGCACAGGAGAGGTGTCTCAAAAGCGTATACCATAGAAATGTTTTGACATTAGGGTATGGTTGTCCTATTTTCAAGTGAATTTTTCCCTTGTAAAAAAGAAGAAAAAAAATAGATCTTTCTTGGGGAATGTTGTGGATCAAACACGACG